>ML769615.1:0-113655 GCA_009733575.1 Gymnopus androsaceus JB14
GTCGGGCGGCCCTGGGTTGTTCATTCGCCCAGAAGGTAGCCGTGGGGGGATAGGCTCGTCATTGTACATTGGAACGATGGGTCTAAGTTCCAATTGGGCAATGAATTGAACGACCTATTATCCTGACCCCGCCCCTAGAAGCTATCAGAATCAAATAGGGCTGCCTAGGGGAGAAAGCAGGCATAGAACACGAAACAAGTAAGTCTACAAATAGCATTGGAGTCTGAACAGATACTGACAACATTTTTTGACACTCTAGAAATCGCGTTTGAGCTGCCTGTTGATTCGCTTAGACACTGCGCGAACAACTTGAAGTTCAAAGAAGCTCACGAGCGTTAGACTATTCCGAAATGCAAGTACGCGTGGCCAATTCCTTCTGCATCGTCGATGGTACCTCAGAAAGACGCCGACGGACGACTGCCTTTCAAAAATCAGTCTCCGAGTACTCCATCCGACTGTTCTTAAATTATGTCGCTAAGACCAGCTTTGACCAAGTCCAAATCAAGAAGGACCCACGTGCCAAGAACCTATTCAAGTAAATTCTCGTCGATTCGGCATCATTATTCCTCTTTCTTCTCCATCGCCGCGCGACACCTCAAGTAAATTCAAGTAAGATTCACTATAATTGCTCGCTCACCGCAGTTTCCTACGAATTTCTCTTTATCTCACAGGCCATCCACCCCAGTCGCGTTTTCTAGACTTTATGAGCTTCCTAGTCGAGCATCAGCCATCGCAGTTATCTATTCAACTTATTCTTATCTTTTTAACGCGTCTTGCTCTCAAGTTTCCATCTTTCCAATCGCGGTGAGCTTCCAAGTCATGCATTTTTGCTCACTTTGCTGACTTTTGTTCGCCAGTATCATCTCCGACTCTTCGTGCATAAGTCTCTAGTCATCGAACCATCGTCGTCTTTATTGTTTCATTGTTTCATCAACATGTTTTAGATGACGCTTTGACCAGATGTCACAGTGCCAATACAATCCAGTACTTACAGGAATATTCTAAAATAGGCAAGATCCGAGTAGGATTATTCATTTACTTACTCAGCTACCTACAGATAGAATATTGTAGATACTTCTAGATACTTACTGTACCATGTATAAGGCCTACCTACAGAGGCTAAATAATAACAAGTTCCTCCATTCCTCTTGAGCCTCACAGCTCCGAGTCACCACTGCGCTACATTTCTACGACACAACAGCCTCTGAATAACGCAAGCCTCGAAACCTCCAGTGGTGCTACGAATTCCTTCTAACCGTTAAACCCATTACAAGCAATTAGTGGCTATGCGTAACTCGATTGAACACAGTGTACAACACTATCCTCCTCCACCCCTTTGCCCAACGAACATATTCATTAATGGCTCCGAGCCATTAATGAATATGTTCGAGAAAACCTCTTAGAGTCTAAGAGGTTTTCTGCTACTTATTTCACTGAGAAGCCGGGATAGGTTGGTATAGAACCTAAATTAGAGTAAAATCAGCTCCAACCTAGATTAGGCCCATCCAAGAATTCATTAATTCATTTTTTAATTGTTTCAGATATTTCCCGCCTTCTCCCGCCTTGAATTTCCAAATATTGCCACGTCAATGTTTTTCAACATCAACTTCAACAGTTGCGCGCTTCATCCTCTCAACATCCTCATTCAACTCCACTCAAGGATTACTGCCTCAAGGATTCAAGACTGTACTACATCCTCAAGAATTCTACAACAAAATATAAACAAGCTCGCAAGTACTAGTCTCAAGAGCAAATGTGGCGATCCTGAAGGCAAGACCACAATTAATGGGTGCCGTAGCAGCAGCGATAGGTTAGTTTGAGGTATTCAGGATTTTAGAGAATGGCAGTGGTAGCCATTTGTCGACAAGTCTATGGTGAGTTGTTAAGATTTCAGCAATCTAGTACTGATTTCCCATGCATTCAGTATTGTTGTGGCCACGCCAGATTGAGCACCGACATCCTCATGCTTTCATGCCCGTCAAGCTTTGGTGGTATCATATAATGTTAGTTGATGACTGTAGTCTGTAGCCAGGCTCGAATACATATCATCGACATCAAGGTCGCTTTTAGCCCTCGTATTCTGTACAATCAATGAAATCATTTCTTTTACTCTGCTATGAACTTCGGTATCGCAATAAATATATTACCAGTATTATAATGGGCTGTAATTTTACGTCCTGAATGGTCAAAAGCAACCTAATTCCAAAAGAAAAGCAAACTAAATGCGGGTGTTATTTATTAAGTTCTCAGAAAAGATCCTTTGGGTGAAAGTGTTGGATTTAGTACCATATTCAGCCTAACATATTTAGCAGGTGCTATCAACATATATAGGGCGATAACTAACCTGCAATAGGTTGAAGGTCACCATCGTCTAGGTTGAATATTTCGACATCTTAGAGTTTGCTTGCTCTGAAAATGGCAACTGCAAGGACCATTTGATCTTCCAGTGGTGATTGACAGATCGTTCCTCCGTACTAATCTGGAGGTATGCCTTTGCACTTTCCAATTTCTTAGTCTTTGAGCCACACATATACGTATCACCACCTGTTTGGAACAAGGGATAGGTGTGAGGTGCAGCCACAGCGACGCATACCAGTCAGGATGAGTTGGGACTCGAAATATCTTGTTTTTGCATTACTCGTTATCAGATCTATCTATCTATGTGGTCTATCTTTTCAGCGACATGACAAATGATTGGTGTTGTATTCTGACAGATTGATATGCAAAGGTATTTGGTTAAATATCTTTGAGGCGGGCTGTCACACTGACTAGGAACTCTATTTAACACCCATGCCTGCTACCCCTCCCACAGATGCTCTTAATGGCGCAATGGGTGCATTTTTATTGGACAGGTGGGTGGTTACAATGGTGAGTACTCATTAGTATCTCATAGTTCGTATTCAAGAATGCATATATTGTCCCTAGTTCACTTTTTTCTTCTACGGTGCATCTTCAAGCGCGGTGATTTAATACCGGCAGTGATTTTAATGCTCTATTGATTTAGGCATTTATACGGTCCTAGTTTGGATGTATATTTACCTTCAGTCTCAACACCATCGCAGAAGACATTATTTTTACCAGATTTCCCTTGCTTTGCTCTATCTCCTCATTACCATCCTCACTGTTCTCTACACCCTGTCCATTTACCAGAAGGAAACTTCAAACCTAGCATTTGCCATTGCCGAGGATGAACCTGTCCTACCCAAACCGAATACTCATGACTATGTCTATCTGAACTTGGAGTAAGATGAACTTTTCTTGTCTATATACATTAATGATTAACCATTGACTGTTCAGCATGGCTGCAAATGCGGGCTTCATGATTGCAAAGTAAGGTTCTATTAATCACGTTCCTGCAACTTCAGAACTGATTTCAAACAGTATCTTAGCGGACACCATACTGGTCAGTGTAATTTTTTGCATGATTTCACTTCCTCCCAATGAACTATACAGGCTGATGCTTAATACTTATCATTCTAGATCTGCCGCTGCTACTTTATCTGGGGCTCTCGAAAGTCTGTAGTTGTCGGACCTGTCATCCTATGCGCTTCAAATATTGGTCAGAAAAATTCTGTGAAACGATACAATGATTTATTCACGAAAATCACTTATTTCAGCGTTAACGGCCACTTCTCTCTTATCTGAGAAAAGTGGTTACCTACTGATTTCAATGAGCTCTATGTTTGCAGTAGGTGTTGATAGGCTCGAAACTGCAACTATATTGTCTCTTGGATTTTTGTCCTGCAGCGTTGTTACAAATATCCTCCTGACCGTACTTATAGGTCAGTCAGTGTCAGCGCTTTACATCGCTGGAATTTTATCTCATTTAACAAGTAGCAACTAGAATTTGGTGGCTCAGCCGTGTGCCATACAACAGTGATCAAAACTTTGACGGTGGTGGCAAGAAATTTAACCGTCTTATTGTCATCATGCAAGTTGTATTTTCTAAATGGAAATTGATCATGCTGTATTTTAATAAATTATCTCTAGTGTGGAGTCTGGGTCGCTATACACCATCTCTCTAATTATCACTATCTTGATGACCATCGTAAAAAACCCTGATCAATTCCTCCCTATAGTGGCCCAGATAATGGTATGTATATACTTTGTATACATTGTTAATTAGCTCCAGCTGATCAACATCTTATATAACTCCGTTGGACAGGGGATTGCTCCAACACTCATTATCGTTCGGATAGACTTGTGCACTACTATTGAGGCGACTAGTCATGCAACTGTAGTTTAAGAAGGGGAAAATGTTAAGAAGCGCAAGTTTGGGTTCAATGATACAACCTCATCAGAGGGGGGAACCAGTGGGCAGGATGGATGGGGGTACAAAAGGTTAACATTCAAAGTGTACCTAGACGGTATGTGTAGTACTATGAATATTCAATAAATGAAACAGAGAAAGCAGAAGCATATCCCAAAGTGGTGTGAAGCAGCCGAAGCAAACCGTCAGGCCAATATCTAACAGAAATGATATCATAAATGATATCATAAATGATTCATAAATGTCAAGGACACAAAAAAAAAGATCCAGGAGCTCATAAAGAAATGGAAAGGCTAAATTTCATGATGCACAAGATTGACAGGAAAAAGAAGACATGCTAATTCAATTCAGTACTCAGTAGGAGCATCTCTGTTTCATGATTTCTTATTTTTCTGGTGAGCAATGAGCAGCACACACAAAAGGAATACATCTTGGTCAGTAACTGGATTACCCACAAAAAATCTGGGTTAGTTTAACTCCCTATCTCCTCATGATACACACCCATAAGATGATGTGCAGTGTTTATAGTGCAGGGCCCATAACCAGTTAAAGTTTAAGTTGATACTGTATTCGGAAAGTACTGGTACAGAGAAACACAAGTTGTTAGGGTTGCCCCATCCCAGATTACTAATTAATGGTGAAACAGAGGTATGAGTACAAGATGGATAGTCATCTACAACAGTTGGATCAATGTATTACATCAGCAAAACAGGTATTTGGGATTTTTCTCCCTGACAATATTTTTTCAGCACTCTCGATATCGCGTTTGTGATATAATTGTTTCCTGTTGATTTGCCTAGACACTGCTCGAACAACTTGAAGTTCAATGGAGTTCGCAAATGTTAGACTATTCCAAAATGCAAGTATGCATGGCCATTTCCTTTTGCATCATCGACAGTGCCTCAGAAAGACGCCGACGGAAGATTGCCTTTTAAAATCAGTCTCCAAGTACTGCATCTGACTGTTTTTAAATTGGATCGCTAAGACCAGCTTTGACCACCACCACCAAGTCCAAAACACAAAGGACCCACACACTAGGAACCTACCTAAGTAGATTCTTGCCGATGTCGGGCATTATCATTCCTCTTTCCTCTCTGCCATCACCATTGCTGTGCGATACCTCAAGTAGAGTCACTACTATTGCTCGCTCACTGCAGTTTCTTATGAATCTCTGTTTTTTTCTCCGCCGTCCAGTCGTGTTTTCTAGGCTTTGCGAGCTTTCGAGTCAAACATCAGCCATTGCTGTTATCTATTCGACTTAATTTTATCTTTTTAATGCATCTTTGCTCTCTCAAATCACTCAAGCTTCCATCCCTGCAATTGCCGTGAGTTCCAAGTCGCACATTTTTGCTCGCTTTGCTGACTTTTGTTTGCCAGTGTCATCTCCAACTCTTTGTGCATAAGTCTCCAGTTGTCAAAGCATCCTCGCTTTCATCATTGTTTCATCAACAGCCTCCAAATAACACAAGTCTCGAAATCTCCAGTGATGCTGCAAATCCCTTCTACTAACACTTCCAATACTTTTAGCATGCCTCGCTGCTACATTAAACCAATTACCAGCAATTTTGACTTACTAGTGGCCATGTGTAACTCGATTGAACACAGTATACACCATCCTCCTCCACCCCTTGTAGCAGTGCCCATGGAATTTACACAGCTCCCCAGCTCAAAGACCGCCAATCAGGCCTTGGAAACCAAGGGCTATGCCGTGGTTGAGGAGTTTGTAAAGGAGCTTGTAAAGGTGTTTCTGTTGGAGTTGGGCATATTGAAGGAGAGTCACGGTGCCTTCTACAAGGTGAGCTTTTCTCCAAAACTGATTAATCCTCTGCTGATGCTACAATTGGTCATCAGCTCAGTGTCGATGGAGTCAAAGACAGCATCCCTTTGATAATCATATGCAAAGCAACGCACGGTGGATTGGAGCTAGCATTCAAGAGTATCAAGACTCATGCTTGGACCTTCTTCGTGCTGCTCAGAAGAGGCAAATACAATAGCATCATCCGACAACTGGTTAACACCTACTTGGACGAATTCCATCACCTTCTCCGGCAATGGTAAGCTTGATTCATGCACTAGCTTCCTTCCAGTGCTGATTAGCTGATACTTAGGGATTTCCTTCCCTTGGAAGATGATTGCTCACCAGGATCGGTAAATATACCCTTGCCACAAATCCTCGCAAACTGTTTTCTTAACCAAACCCTTAGGTCCAGAGGTACTTGGAATCATTCAAAATCCCGGAATTTGTGCATATGGCGGTGGAACCCCCGTGGAGCAAAAGGCTTTCCTCCAAGTTGGTGGCTTCCAATTTGGCGATGGTAAACAATATTGTTTGTGGTTTTGTTGGATTGTCATCTCAGTTGATTCTCTAAGGCGAGTCAGAAGAGGTCCGCACTTGCAGGACCAGATACTCCATCCAAGGAGTGTTCCGTCTTTGTCTTTGGAACTTGGAACATTATCTCAGATCATTATCTCAACTGCATCTCTAGTGGAGTCGAAAATTTGCCTTTGATGATGTGGAGGAGGCTGAGCCAAAAGAGGCCCAGCATCAGCAAAACCTGGGTGTACTGGACAGTGCTGGATAGCGCTATCCAGAACTCATAGCACCCATAGCACCCATAGCAAGGTCCCCATCTATCCAGAGCTATGGAATGCTATGGGCTGCTATGAGTTGCTATGGAATGCACTGGTTCGAAAGCATTTGATTGTTTGATTTCCAATTACCTCCCTAATTTGATCAAACAATTCGCACTTTTTGTAATCAGTCATATGAAATTTGCATTCTATATACAGTAATTTATGTGCCCGGACATGTCTCCCGCTCACTATTGGCACTCCATATACCGCCGCTCCCGTTCACCACTAGTGCTTGTATCGCCGCTGCTCCTGCTTCCTTGTAGGCTTATATACATACTATCTGAGCTCCGAACTGAATAAATACTAAATAGTTATGGCAGCTCAATTAGATATATGAAAATAAAGTTGAAGGGTAAGACTTACCAAGGATGTCCAGACTAAAGCAACTTAGAACTTTGACTTGATTAAAAAAAAATGAAAGTTAGGGAGAAGGAAGGAAGAGAACTTGGGGAAGTCAAACCACCCATGCCTCGATGCTATATAGCATTGGTGGGAGAGACTGATGGCTGGCTCGAGCACTTGGTAATCTTATAGGAGCTCATAGCAAGCTATAGCATTTCATAGCAGCCATAGTGCTATGACCTGCTATGGCTTGCTATAGATTGCTATGGCCGCTATGACCATTATCCAGGTTTTGCTGATGTAGTTGACTGTGAACTATCCAAGATGGTCCCTTGGGCCTCAGCTATTCTTATAATACAATATATTCATTTTGTTCAAAGACAGTAATATGGCACCATAGATCAAATATATATCATTTTATATATCATACTCTTCCATGGTGCTCTATTCTCCAGCACATACCACATTCATGATGAGGTCAGTGTGAGATGGCAAGGAGGCTGTGTGAGCTGGTATGCGTAGTATTAATACCCCATTACCTTAATGCCTTGTTAAATCCAGCCTTGATTCAGCAGGATCTAACAGCTAAAGTTGCTGGACAGATAAGTCAGAATACATTGCAAAAATTGCAATGCAATTTGAGGGCATCTATAGTGAATATCAAAGGTGCCTTTGTTCCATTCAGCCTGGTGTATACAGTAAACCCATTCACTTTCAATGACTATGCCTTTGATATGTAAGATATTAGCATCAGAACGGATTGACCTAAGAGAGGAGCCCAGGACACAAATATTGTATGCAAAATGTATTACAATTGTAAGTAATGCTTATGTCTACACATTAATTACAACTGTAAGTACCATCAATAATTACCTTATATATATGATTCGGCATGCAAACTTTGGGCTCACCTCTGCTTCCCTCCCATTGCTGTGCTCGGGGGGACCCCGGCCCGGGATGTCATTGGTGGGCACTCTAAAGCCTTGTTCCAAGATAAGTTGCCAAAGGTGGCTTATCAGAGGATAAGATGAGCAGGCATGAGAGTCAGCATCTTACCATTAGGTGCTCATCAACTTTATCCCCAACTCTCACTGCCATCTGTCAGTTTGACACCCAGACATTCCTCTTGTCCCATCTCATCCAATTTGTCATGCTCGAAAATGCCTCACTTGCAATAGTCTCCACTTCCACTTCCAGATGCAAAAGCATCATAGCATATGACACATCATTTGACCATTCTACAAGAAGACAGAGGACCCACACCAACAAATCAATCATTGCTCACTTGAAGAAACTCCCTCCCCAGTTGAGGCTGGAGATGAACAAGAAGATTATGGACAGGAATAAGGCTAGGAGGGAGAAGGCTTGTACAATGACAGACAGCATCTTGGATGTTGAATTGTTGATTACAATAGAAGATGAAGAGATAGACAACATCCAATCAGACCTGGATGTCTTTGCTTTGGCCAAACCTTACCTCAATGTGGCAACTATTGCAGAGATGAACAGGGCAAATAGAGAAGATATTGTGAAGGAAAAGGCTTCAGAACTAACAGAGGGCAAGAAGGAATTGGAGTTTGAACTGGACATCACTCTACACAAACCCAACTCGACTTCACTATTTGAGAATAAATTTCCCAAGGAAATGTACACAACAGTTTGCAAGAAACACCTCTTTTCCCTGACCTTCTTCACCCTGGAAAACATCTCACTTATCAAATGGAAACTGAATAGTTTCAATGTATTCTGGTTGCTCACAGTAAGAAGAAGCAGGTTTTGGATGTCAAGGATATGCAGAAGAAGATCAGAGAGGAGAAGATCAGAGAGGCTGGGAGTGGTCCTTCGAGAAACAAGGTCATGTTGGCTATCCAGTGGTGGACCGCATATGACAATTACTATTCTTTCAAGGTCAGTCATTACGGAGAGGGCCAGGAATCATCCCATGCTATCTTCTTCTCTAACCACTTCCAATACTTTGTAAATCAAGAAAACTCTCACCAACTATTTGCATTCTGGAAGCCTCACAAGATCTGTCTCCATCTCCATCACTATGAGAAGGAGACATTATTCATTGAGGCCAAATACAACAACATGTGGACAAGTCAGAACAGCTTATGCAGCTGCCTCTTCCATCCCATTTCCAGTTGTATATGCAAATTCTAATCCCATTAGGGATGTTTCGGGGCGGCAAATTTTGCTGCTCCAAAATTTGCCGTAATGTACACCAAATGTTTCCGCGCTCCATAGACTTTACACTACGTCATGCCATAAAAATTTGCCGTAAAACTTGGAAAATTTTGCTGGCCCAAAACATCCCTATTCCAGCTCCACTTCCCCCTCCATACACACCAAATCAAACTCAGACAGCACACTCAAACACAGCTCCATCCTATCCTCCCTTCAACCAGCCCTTTCAATTGTGCAACAAGGACAGAGGTCCTGCTCCTCGTTGCATCAGATGGAGCAGCAGGGACCACAAGCTTAGAGATAAGCATGCAGACCACAGCAAGCTCCCATTTGCCTCCTATAATGGCAAGGAGCTCTGTGCATCTAACGGTAAAGATCTGCATCCTCTACAATTGCTTCAGCATGTGTGATAGAGGTTGCCACCATAGCTCCCATGTCTGCTCCCTCTGTGGATGTGCCCATTCTTGCCACAACTACAACCAATCTTGCACCCGGACCAATTAATCTCTTTACATGCTTGAACTTGCCAGACCCACTTCCTTTCCATGATTTCCATGACACAATTATATCCCACTCACCAGCTCCTAGACATGGGCACAAATGCCCATTCAAATGCATTCGACATTCATGCTCCAAATCTGGACATTCACATTCGAGTGTACATTTGTGCAAATGCGAATGTTTTTATACAAAACATTTGCAAATATGAATATTTTAAGCAACTATTTGAATGTATTCACGAATGTCATAATAAATAAATACATACATTATTATACATAATAAAACACTACTACTATCTACACATATAAGTTCAAGTGCTAAGATATAAAGTGACCATGCCAAGGTCTGAACTCTAATGGACAGATAGTTTTGGTGTAAATCAGGGCCTCATTTACATCACACACAAGGGGAACAATAAACATGTATGCCATCTGGTTTTGCTTAAGGTATACAAATCATAATTATAGTGTTATATGTGAAAATAAATTAACAAGGTGAAATCAAGGTCACAAATGTTACAAACATTCGCTACTCCAAAACCGGACATTCACATTTGAATGTCCACTTGTGCGAATGTGAATGTTTACCCATCAAACATTCAACATTCGAATGCCAAATGCGAATATATTCACGAATATTCGCGAACATTCGGCATTCCTGCCCATGTCTACCAGCTCCAGATACTTCTGCCACCAAAGTTGAAATCTTTAATAGAATCATCACCCCTTACGATGCTGCAGCCTTCACTATCAAGCTCTCTATACATGGTCTCACAAACAGATACCCTCTTCTACTCTGTAATCTCCTTCATGGGTTCCATCTTGGCAGGATGCCACCAATTTACAAAATGGTCATTATTCCTAACCACAGCTTGGTAAACAAGCACCCAGAGGTCCTGTTTGAATACCTCAATGAAGAGAAAACTGCAGGTTGAATGTCCAGCCCATTTACTCTATGCAAAATCAAACATATCCTCGGGGGCAAATTTATTGCATCACCTTTCATAATCGCCAAATTCTCTCAAGGTCCTGACAAACCAACAAAATTCTGAGTCTGCAGGAATCTTTCAAAAAGGGGAAAGGATTTGGCGGGCAACTTGATTCCTTCAGTCAACTCATATATTGAGAAGGACAAGTTCCCTACTGATTTTGACTTGGCACCAATGGTCACTGAATGGGTGAGTTTTCTTTTTAATTATATCTTTATCCTCTCCCACCCAATGAGCTGTCCAATGGATGTATGTCATAGATGCCCAATGGGCTGTTCAATAGACATGTTATACTCTGATCCAATGGACCAATCTTAATCATCTGTTCTTGCTCATAGCAATATTATATGTACATTTACTAACATCACCTGAAGATTATCAATGCCCCTAACCCCCTGAGTATGGCATCCCAAAGGGTGAAAAAATAAAATGCCCTCACCCCCTCCCGGCACTAATTATTGTGCATGCACATTTATTATTCATTGTGCGTGCACGTTAAGTATTCATCTCCATTCCAGGCTTTGCCCAATTCAATCCAGATATGCAATCCAACTTAGAAGTCAGTGCATTTATTGAGCAAGTGGATCACAACCCAAGTAAAAACTAGAGTGGTGCTTTTGAGTATATACTAGAACAAGTAACTGGATTAGAAGAGCATAAGTATCATATCTGCATACCAGCCTCCGGGTGTCAAGGCTGCAGCAAATTAGGGAAGAAACATTAAAAACATATATTGGTTGGTAGAGTAGGATAATTCTATTTCGCAACCCCCCTGATATGAAACAACCCATTGAGCTTGATTTGAAATTTAACAATCCTATTGCTCTCTATGGAGCTCCCCAAAGACCACCAGTGAAGGTCACCCAGTTGGTGTCACAGATAACATTAATTAATAAATAGTACAATATGAAGCAAGTCATCTAAGTACAATAAGCAATACAGAAACTACTTAGGTTCATGGAATAAATGGGCACTTATCTCTGCAATGGCCAGGCTGCCAACAGATGGAGCATTTGAATACTTTCTTGTGATGTTTAGCTGCCCGCTCTCCATCCTCTTCATCATCATCCAGTATCCAGATCAAGCTCTGCCTGCTTGTAAGAATGCTTCGGAGCCACATGCAACCCAAATTTTCCATTCCCTGCTCACCGCCACCCCACAGTAGTCCTTCGATTGCACTAGTAATCCTAGCAGTGCGAGGGCGGCCCTTTGGGTGGATCATGAATGCATTCTTGTTCTTGTTCTTCATCACGAGCACGGCTGAATCAGAGGAATCAGTATAAATTCAGGGTCTACCAAGTTAAACAGCTCACCAAATATCACCCAGACCTTCCAATAGTTCCGACAAGTCTTTGGCCATATGAACACCAGAGAGAAGTGGTCGTAAAGCAGCCGTAGCCTCCTCATGGACTGCCCAAGCTCCAAGAGTGCGAATGAAATGAGGAGCAGTCAGATAAGCTGACGATGGGTGGCCAGTGATGATGGGCATTTGGAAAGAGTTGGAAAACCATTAGTTGCTGTTGCCTACTTTGGGTGAAATGCAAAACAATGACTCACAGGACTTTATTGGACTTATATGTTTTGAAATTCGGGCATTGAACATTGAATGTTGAACATTGAACATTGTTGAGGAAAAGATATTTATCACATGATGTCAGCCTTTCGCAGGCCAACATTTAAGCGCTGTGTGAGCGCTGAACTCAGAATTTCAACGTGTTAGAGCATGCTTTTATTGCTTTTGAGATGTCATGTCACGCTGCCAGATCCGGTGCCATGGCGGGGCATATCCAACCAGCAACCTCGTTGAGCAAAATAACAGAAAGGGTTGTAGGTGTTTGGGGGTTGTTTCATATCATGGGGGTTGCGAAACAGAATTATCCGGTAGAGTATAAGGAAAGAGACACTACATGAGTCAAAGATAAGCCTTGGGTATTAGGTATAGGCAATAAAGTGAATGACTGGATAGATAATTAGAAGGATGTATTGTATCCACATGCCAGATGTCAGCAGTGAGTTGGAGGAGAAACACTTGAAAGAATATCAGTGGATCATCCAGAGTAGAAGGACAGAGGCACAGTGCAAGTCAAGGTAAGCTTTGGGCATAAATGAAAGCAGTTCAATCAGAGATTTAATGAGCAATTGTTGGAATATCAGATTTTGATGTACAAGCTGGATACAGCTATGTCATGATGATATCATGGTTTCATCATATTTACATCATATCTATGCTATATTTGCACCTTATATCATTATTGCATCATAGGTGATATCATTACTTCACATAGTATCCACATACTATATTTGATAGCTATGACATATGCTTTCTAGGAGTATAAATACAGGTTCATCAGCAAAACCTGTATTTTGCATTTTAATTCCCACAGCAATACTTAGAATTCCCAGCGCTGGCCAGCACTTGCCAGTGCTGTCAGAAATATAAAATCATACATCATTTCCAAATAAGGTAATTTTGCGGCCTCTGGGAGCTTCTGGGAGCCCCCTCCTGCATCGGCCGGACCATCTGAGTGCTGGGACGCTGGAGCTCTGGGAGCTCTGGACAGTACGCTCAAGCACTGCCCATGTCATACAGGTTTTGCTGATGTTGTACTTTACCTGTTTGCCTTGGGATCTTTGTCCCAAGATCCATACAAGGTCAAACATTTATTCATTTGTCAATATCCTTGTCACCTTCATCAGCAAAACCCATATTTTTGCTGGAGAAAACACATTCATTTGGGGCATCTCTGGAGCAAGGTACCCTATTCCAGAGACCTCTGGAGATCTCTGGAGAAAATTGACAGTTTTTTTGACAGCTGTCAAGCTCCAGAGATCCCTGGAGACCTCCAGTGAAAATACAGGTTTTGCTGATGTTGCTGGTGTTATAAGGTGTATTCCTACAGCAATTACAGGGCAAAAAAAAGGAGCCACAGAAAGCATTTGGTCAGAAGTCAAGTGTTGGAGCGTATACACACCCCAGTCTGGACTCCGTTGCTATAAGGGTGCAGGAGGCAAGAGTGTAAAATGAAATGTAACTCAGTTGGCCATGAAGTAGTGGTACAACTAATATACTACCTGTAGAATGAGATATAACTATAGGATTATAAGTATCAGGATGAAATAAGTAAAATAAAGCTCACCTCAGTTTGCCATGAAGTAGTGGTACAACTGAAGGAGTAAAAACTTGGTGCATTGATATGTATATCAGGAAATTTTTAAAATATTTTTCGGCATGGTGTAATTAACTATTTTTTTCGGACCCCCTTGATAAAATGTGCCAAAATATTTAAAAATATGCAAAAATGCCTTGATTATACAGATTATTCAAAGCTGCATGTGTTAGACATGTCCCTTGAAAAAAACTGCAAAATGTTCAAATTTTATTCAGTTTTATGCTGTAGTATTTGCTTGTATCAATGACACACAATGCTTAATACTAGAATCATAGCTTAAAGTTTCCAATGCCAAAGCAACAATAAAAAACAGAAACAATGTTATATTGTATAATAAATACAGCATACCGAAAGCAACAATGGTGTAAATAAACAATGACAGTGGATATAATAGTATGGCAACAATGAGTACAATAAATGGATGTCATACGGAGCAATGAGAAGCACAAATAGATGCAAAATAGACCATATGGGATATATGGTGGGCAACAAGAAGAGTAAGGACAAAAAGAACAGCTGCTGTGAGACCCAGAGCACTAAAGTAAGGCAGGGTCAGCAAAACATCAAAGGAAGAACAGAAAGCAAAGCACCAGAAAAGCAAATAACAAAACTTTGCATAAAAAATGCATCAAATTGCATAATTTCTGTCTTTTTTGCCTCACTTTGTGTTATTCATACAAAGTTATCATAAAGCATCAGCAAAACCTGTATTTTTGCTGGAGCTGCTGGAGCATCTAGAGAATTGAATAGGCCTCCAGAGACCTTCAGAGACCTCTGGAGCTGCAGTCACTAATTGATGGTATTTTGAGTCTGATTGAACTTTCCCTTTCTGGAGCTAGACTTGCTGTCAGCCAGAGTCGCTCCAAAAATGATGGCCTTGAGCACCATCAACATAATGATGGTTGCCATTGGCAACTCCCTGTGTCAACAACAATGCTCTAAACTATCAAGAAGTGATATAAAATACATGGGCTTTCAACTTTTGACAAAGATGACCTTGTATTTTTTTTCCCTTCTCCCACTGTTGCAATGTTCCATTCTTTCACCGTAAGTTTCATTTTCACATAACATTGCTTTTTGGAGGTGATTTCCAGAAATGCACAAGGTTTTGGGCAATGGAGGCAGAAATCAAGAAGAGCACTATGGAAACATTGGGAAGGGAAAAACAGAAGACTTGTCCAGTACTTGCCACTTATTACTACTACATAATACCATATTGGGAGGAAGTTGGAGTTCCTGTCACAGTAGGCACCTTGGGCTTGGGGTTATATGAAATCAGCATTGCATAATAAATCACCTCATCCCTCTTCTTCCCAATCTCCTCACTCTCCAACACCGGATCCTTCCACTTCTCCATCTTTCCTTGCTTGACAACCATATCATCCAACCATTTCTGCACAACAGCCACCTTCTCTACAATAGCCTGTTTATCCTTCTTGTTGATATGCACATATTTTTTGGATAATTCTACTGAACAAACCCCTCCCGAAAAAAGGAAATTTTTGCAAAAGCTACAGAAGCAAACCCCCAGGCAAAAAATTTTCAAAAGATTAGGCAATAATTTGAGTTGGTGATGGATTTACAGTGCTTTCGGAAATCCTTGTCAAAAATTGATTTGGTGACAGAAATAAATAAATGTAATTCTAAAAAGGGAATCCAATAGAAAAACCCTTAGTTACGCTACTGCGATTCGGCCGTAAGTTTGAGCGCCCTCCACCACTCCCTCATAGAAGAGCGCTGCATGTGTGCCCTGTGCGCCAATGGTGTGCACCCTCCACTGCACATACTAACCAATGCCAAAATCAGTCTCCAACTGTAGAATCATAACTTACTTACCTCTAAACCTAGTGAGGCTGACTACTTATCTAAAGTAGGTTAACAGTTAGTATTTGTACTTGGTCACTGTGCTGGGCAGTATCCAGCACAGTGAACAAGTTCAGGAATAACCATGATGGTTGCCTCTGACAGCGGGTGGGAAGGCTTGGGAAGGGTGCATCTCTATAGAGATTCTTTTCGGAATTACATTTATTTATAATTGATGAAGCTGTCAAAATTCAATTTTGACAAGGATTTCCGAAAGCGCTGTAAGCAAATCCTTTTTGGCAGTCAAGTTATATGCATCATAGCATTATGTCCAAATGTTTCCAGATTTTTCTGAGCATATTTAATGTCTACATAAATCAATTACTGCTGTTCATAAAAAGTGCTGAAAACCCCCAGGCAAAATATCACATGTGACCATCAAATGGGGCCACGATGTATCGTAAAACTGCTCTTCCAACCTTCTGGAAATGCTCTAGTATCCTTAAACACTTTGGGTAAGCTCATATCCCAATCACTTCAGGCTACCACTAAATATAACCTAGTTAGGATAGAAAAATGATGTACCTAAACTATCCTAAGAGGTCCCTTTTTCTGGCATTCTGCCCACCCATTATTTTCATGGGGCAGCTGCCCACCTCTGCCCAACTTCACCAAGGCAGCTGCCCACCCCAGCCAATTCAACTGAAAACCACTGCCCTGCCCAACCTGGCAGCCGCCCAACTTGTCACAGGTCACAGGTGTCCGGGGTCCTTCTGGGCAGCTGCCTGGTGTTTTTCCAAATTTTGTCGTTGGGTCCCCCACGCTATTCTCCATTCATTTTGCATGGATATCATCAGTGATATAGGTGCTCATATTGCTGCAACACTATTGCAGCTTTAGGGCAGCTGCCCTCCCTATGCTTTCTTTTCCCCATCTAGCATTCATACTTACTGCTTAGATCTTACTGTTTGCTCTCCACAGTATGCATAGATGTCCACCCTAGTTACATTTATTCATTAATACACCTGGGCAGCTGCCCACCTAATCTAAAAGATTATAACAACGTAAATAACAAAATAAAATATGTCATACTATAGTGTTCAAACAAACACGTGTCATAATCATAACTCCGAAGATGCATACATAACACTGCGGCTGGCCCAAAAAATGTCATGCAATAAAGGCTAGGATAAATTCAATGATAAATGTATGGATATTTATTAGGATTTGATCATGAAATAAAATTGATTTGCCACACAGTAATCATACAACCATTAGTAAACTTTTGTGCATGATAAATTTGCAAGATTTTCCTTTTTTATCCCGCAAAAATTTCAATTCCCCTTTCTTTCGATTCTCTTTTGCGCGCACAAAAGTTCTAAAATTTTGCAGGACAAAGATCACAAATGGCATCATGATTGTCGCATGGCAAATGAACTTTATTTTGTGATGTAACCCTAATAAATATATTTCCATTTATCATTCTGTTTATCGTAACTTTTATTGCACAATATTTTTTGGTCCAGCTGCAGTGTAAGTATATGTAATAACCTAACTAAATAGCAGAAATAATTGATTTGTACCTACATCTGGGCAGCTGCCCACCTCACTGTTAAATTAGGGCAGCTGCCCATCTAACTTTTTTTTTAGGGCAGCTGCTTGCCTCACTGTTAAGTTAGGGCAGCTGCCCATCTAACTTTTCTTTGCAGGGCAGCTGCCTACCTCACTGTTAAGTTAGGGCAGCTGCCCACCTCACTATTCAATTAGGGCAGCTGCCCATCTAACTTTTTTTTTAGGGCAGCTGCCCATCTAAGTTTTCTTTTAGGGAAGCTGCCTACCTCACTGTTAAGTTAGGGCAGCTGCCTACCTCACTGTTCAATTAGGGCAGCTGCCTATCTAAAAGTCCTACATTGGACTTCAACCACCACCTATTGCAATTTTAAACCCTGAGCAGTCTCATGAGGTTTAACATCCAATACATGATCCAATTGAGCTACTTATGTACATTGAAATCTCTGTGAACAGCTACTTACTACTCTACATTACCTACATTGTTCTGCATCGCCCGGTAGTTCTCCGATATTGTAAGACTATCCAAATGCTCTACCAGAAGTCCATCCACTTCATGCTCAAACTCCAAGTCGTAGTCTCCATCCTCCGCAACATCTATACCACTACCAAGCACATGTATGCCTCAAGCACCAACAACTTCATCCACTGAAGGCCCCCATTCAGGTAAACCTTCTGTTGATGCAACTCCTACAATGGTGCACTCCCACGTAACAAAAAGACGACAGAGTCTCTCCTTTCGCAGACCCAGCTGATATTTAACTCCTCGGCCCAAGACCCCTGAACGGAACCCATTAGCCATTTATTTGTAGACACGAATTTTTTAAAAAACCTACTGTCCTGCATTGCCATGGTCACTACTTTCCATTCCTCGCTAAACCACTCTTGCATCGCGCTACGCTCATCCAGCAGCCGTTTGCATTCCTCCAAACAGCGATCCCTATCCAACATAGCATGAATCCCAGCCCGTACGTCGTCATTGCTCAACCAAAGTGGCGGAGCACTACCATCTCCCTCATCGTCATCATCGTACCCAAGGCCAATATCCAACCAGATATCGTCATCAACATCCAAGTCAAAAAGTCCCTCCATCTCAATCTTGACTGGCGCGATTGCATTACGTGGTGCTTTGTTCTGTCGGATGATAGTATCCATGTTGTCGCAGAGCCTGTGATTTTTTTTTCGGTGACTCACCATGTCATATGATTGGGTGAGTCACCGAAAAAAAAATCACTCCAAGTAACTCGAGCAGTGCAATGATTACTAATCATTTCGCTTTTCTTTCCTGAACTCCCATCGTCGTTGCCGCGCCTCCCTCTGCAGCAGTGCTGACCGCGCCCTCATCGCCTGACGTTCACTATCTCAATAATCCAATCCTTTTTTTATCCTTCAAGCGTGTTTTCCCGTCGATAATGGCACCTGCTCTTCCGATGGTGTTGGTGGAGAAAGAGTTCGTCGCCTACAAGTCAATCCCGGTCTATTTGCGATATAATCCAGAGTGGGCCCCACTGGTAGATCATTGCAGTAAGTTCTCTGCCTTCCCGTTGTAATACTCACTGACTCTTCTAGTCGATGTTCCTTGCTGGTTGCCTCATTGCTTCGCAAAGTATAAATATAAGTATCAAATCGGTGCATTGTTGTATTCCTTAACCTTCGAATTGAGCTGACGGTGCTTTTTAATATAGAGCAAATTGTTGGAGAACGGGTCAAAAGCTGGTACCACGGTGACACTACGACTTGTCCGAATCTCAACATAATCATACTAACGGATTTTCATCTAGCAATTTCTCATTCGAGTAAGTTGATTTGTCGAAAGCAATTGAAGGCAGTCTCTAAGAATTTCCTCAGTACTAAGGACCGAGATACGAGCAAGGTTTACTCAACGTACGTTCTTTCGCGCTATCTACTGCCAGATGACATCCTAAGAACGGCTATTTTAGGTGGGCATCTGTCTTGATGCTGGGTGGCTGTGAAAACCTGAATCCATGAATTTCGCAGCTACCTCAGACTTGATTCACCGGTCTCCAGCCCGTAGACTTTTGAACGTCTGAGTCAAGCTCAATAACGCTCCTTTCATCGCTTCCACTTTATGATCTATCTACTGTATATCTTGCTTTTTCGCTATTGTATCTCCTTTGCTTTGCTTTGCTGTACCTCTGAACCTTGTTGTTTTATCATACTGTAGTTAGTCAATTAGTAGTGTAGCCAAGTAGCTCACTATCCCCATCTAATATGTCTCTGGCGTGTCAAATCAAAACATGTATATAGATGAAAAAAATTGAGTGAATTGAACCAAAAAAGGAAGGTCAAAGCTGACATAGCGAAGCTCTTTTAGGAAAACAATAGGGGGTCATTGGTGGACCGCATGGAAACCTAACGAGGCCGCTCTCCAAGGTGCCATTGGTCCGCAACGACCTTAAACTACGAATGGGAGACAATGAGTTTCCGTAAATGGGCCGCATGAGCTGTTATCACGATTGCTCGTGGATAATACTCTTTTGTGCATCAAGCTAGGTAAGCCCTGACTGTAGCGTTTGTTCAGTATATACTCACGCATTTCTCAGTTTTTATTCCCGCCTTAACCTGCTCACTCATTCACTACCAACCTTGCAAAACAAATCTTATCCATGGTGAATACTCGCTACATGCAGCAAATATCCAATGCGAATAAAGCCAAAACCCGCGGAGGAAAAGCTAGAGCTAAAGCTGATCCTCCGATGTTGGTAATGGAATCCGTTGTGATTCCGGTTGTTCGCGGTGTCAAAAAACGTCCTCAGGACGCTATCGATGTTCCGCCTGCTGCGCCAACGTCGACTTTGGTAAACGACGACATTCGGAGAGAGGGCTTGGGCTCTTCTCAAACGATACTTCGAAGACGACAAGGAGGTGCCCGCGGGTAAAGTCGATGAATTCCTCAACAAGATCGACAATTCCATCGAGGCGCAGTTGCGTCCGGTTTTTGGGAGAATCATGGGTCTGGAACCTGGAGAACCGGAGACACAGAGGGCTCTTGGTGATGAAATCGACGCAGCAATCGCAGAGCTCCCCCCTGTCGACGCTCCCCAGGTTAAAAAGGCTGCGAAAGGAAAGGCACGCGGTAAGATCGACTCTTAATAAGTTGTGAAATAATATTTACATTTCGCAAAGGCAAAGGACGCAAAACGACCTTTAAGCCCTCTTTTCACCAAGAGGATTCCGCTTCACGCCCTCCGTCCAACGTTCCGTCAAATCTAGCCCCTCACGCGCAATCTTTCTTTCCTCCTGAATCGCCTCCCCGTACTCCTACCAAGCCAGACACTCCCGAAGCTGATCCTCCTAGCATCAGGACGGGAATTTGGGACGCAGAGCTACGCCAGGAGATGTCTATGGCCTCCGCTATGGACGCTGGCACAGCGCAAGCTGTTGATGAAAGGATGTCGGAATACCTCGAGGCGCTGGAGACATCGACGGTGTCCCAGGAGACTAGGAAAGCGCTTACCCTAGAAACGAAGAAAGCGTTTCTATCTCGGTTCGCTGCAATCACTCGGGAGGAGGTGGTTCCTGACACACCGGAAAGCCTTGTACGTTTGTTCAAGGATTTGTCGCTACCTTTGGGTGGCAAAGAACCATCCCCCAGTCCCATCCGTCAGCCATATCGAACCGGCGGGCTTGCATCTTCGAGCGTTCCACCTTCCTCTCCGTGCCCATCCGCAGGATACAAAGTCGCATCAGGTTGGAGTACATTGGGGGACGTGGAGGAGGAGGAGGAGGAGGAAGACGAAGAGCATCAGGAGGAGGAGGAAGACGAAGAGCAGGAGGAGGAGGAGGAAGACGAAGAGCAGGAGGAGGAGGGAGATGAAGAGCTGGATGAGCTGGAGCAGGAGCAGGAGCAGGAGGAAGATGAAGAGCAGGATGAGCAGGATGAGCAGGAGCAGGAGCAGGTAGAACTTGAAGCCGACCATCTCCATCGTCGAGTGGACGAGTCTCGCGAGGGACTGAACGAAACGCATCCCACTCCATCTCGACCACCTACTCTCCCCGACAAACCCGACCAGGAGATGGATAGGATCGCGAAAGCGAGAATGGCACGACAAAACAAGCTCTTGGAGCTTGCCGGCAAGAAAGTACCTGCACCTCTTCCTTCCCAAAAATCTCGGGCTTCTGCGACGGCGCCTACTGGGTCGAGGAAAGCAGCTAATCCCCGAGAGAAATCACCTCGTCCTGCACCTCCCGCTAACGGGAATCCTCGAGATAAATCACGCAGTAAGACGACCAAAGTTGTTGCCGTTCCAACTACTCGACCTCCGCAGAACGCCCGTGCTCTTCCAAAGAAGAAAGTGCCTGCCCCTGTTGTAACTAACTCCAATAACGACGACAATGATGATGAAGAGGGGGAAGAGGGGGATTCAAAGAATAAGGGTGGACGTTTGTCAAGGTCGGCGATTGCTCAAGCACGAGGCATTCGTCAAAAGTATCACGACGACCTGCAAGCCTTAGCGGACAAAGAAGGCAAGACATTCGCTGCAATTCTGTCAGCTGTAGGAGATACCGTCTCGGATACCAGAGCGCTGAATCCCTGGAATGCATTCCAGGCGTACGCGATGCATCCCGACGGACTGGGAATGACGAAGGGCCAGGACGAGTCAACAGCCGATTTGAAGAAAAGGATTCGAGCGGCCTATCATAAGAAGTGCAACGGGGTGGATGATGTTGAAGAGGAATTCTCGGAGATTCTGGAGTGGTATTCGACTACAATCGCCAGCCAAACAGCTCAGAAACGTTTGGAGGGTCTTTCCGAGAAGCAGCTAGTTAAGATCGCGGGACCTTTCAACAATCGCGTAAGTTTCAATGTTCTCTTACTGCAGGCTCATTTAACTGATCAACGCATTATCCGTTTATAGGGTCGCCAAGTCTGGGAGACTTATCAAGTCTCGTGTTTTGGGTGGATAGTTGACGGAGTTTCTGCGCGAGCAGTCGCTTTTGGATCAGATCCCTACTACCTTGGTATGAAGGAAGATAACCCATCGCAGATGAGGGATCAATGTGTTGACTATGGCACAATGATACACGCGCAGCTTATGCGTAAGAAGCAAGGCGCGTTGCTTGATCCGCGCAAGCAGAAAATTATCAACAAGTACTTGGAGGATAAGACCAATAAGGCCACTTTACGCGCTCTAGTTAAAGACATATGGATCCATGATTTACGTGAGTAGTCTTGTTCAGTTGTACTTGTTCCTCCCTCACTGATGGTTCTTATGGATTTCAGAGACGTTGTGCCCCAACAGCAACATTACACAGATGAAATGGGGGTCCGCCTTCGCGGATATGTGCTACCGGGAGAAAATCAAACTCGTCAACTATCCCCGGGGACTAAAAGCAATTGGTGCACCTGGCGGTCTTCAAGCAGTCTCAGGGATCGAAAAAAATTATCTGAAGACGATCGTGGGTGATCGAGTTCAGTTTTGGCAACAGGAAGCTAGAGAGTCGAGGCGGGGAGCAGTAGAGGATGAGGACGAGGGTATGGCGCCTTTATATGATGACGACAGTGACGAGGGGAGTACGAGCAAACGTACGGTGTTGCTTGAAGAGGATCTCGTTCGATTTGTCCCGTGGGATGAAAGTCAGTCGATTTGTTTAGGTTCTTGCTTGTTTAACAGTACTAATCTCGCTTCGTTGATTTAGATGAGAAAGCTCTAAGTGTGGCAGATAGAGCCAACATTGGGATCGTTACACAGCAGCCGAGGGGCGATGAAGAACCTCTGGTGCTGACAAAAGTCCTTCATTCCAAAAAGTATGTCGAATACGCGAGAGCACGAAGCACCAAGACGGTTGGTAGAGAGGATTCAGACGAGGAAGACAGTGACTCGCAATCGGATGCGCCTCGCGAGTCTCGCCAGACGAAGGTGGGCAAGAGCATTGCATTTCGTCGGGAGCGAGTGCAGGAGGGAGAGTCCTCAGACGAGGAAGACAGTGACTCGGAATCGGATGCGCCTCGCGAGTCTCGCAAGACGAAGGTGGGCAGGAGCATTGCAGTTCGTCGGGAGCGAGTGCAGGAGGGAGAGTCCTCAGACGAGGAAGACAGTGACTCGGAATCGGATGCGCCTCGCGAGTCTCGCAAGACGAAGGTGGGCAGGAGCATTGCAGTTCGTCGGGAGCGAGTGCAGGAGGGAGAGTCCGATTTTGACACTTCTGTTGCTGCTGTGCGCCAGAAAAAGAAGACTGTAGCACCTCGTCGAGACGCGGAGCACGATTCCGACTCAGCCCCTGTGGAGCCCACGAGAAAGAAGAAGACTGTGGCACCTCGTCGAGACGCGGAGCACGATTCCGACTCAGCCCCTGCAGAGCCCGCGAAGAAGAAGAAGACTGTGGCACCTCGTCGAGACGCGGATCACGATTCCGACTCAGTCCCTGCAGAGCCCGCGAAGAAGAAGAAGACTTTAGCACCTCGTCGAGACGCGGAGCACGATTCCGACTCAGTCCCTGCAGAGCCCGCGAAGAAGAAGAAGACTTTAGCACCTCGTCGAGACGCGGAGCACGATTCCGACTCAGTCCCTGCGGAGCCCGCGAAGAAGAAGAAGAAGACTGTGGCACCTCGTCGAGACGCGGAGCACGATTCCGACTCAGCCCCTGCAGAGCCCACGAAGAAGAAGAAGACTGTGGGACCTCGTCGAGACGTGGAGGTGGACTCCGATTCAGTGCCTACGCGGCTCCCGAAGAAGATTGCAGGGAAGGGGAGGGACGAGGTAGGTCTTGTGCGAAAGGCACATGTTGAGACGCAGGAGACGGATGAAACGAGGAACGGCCAAGAAAGCGAGCACGGCTTAACAGGGAGCATGGGAAGAAGCATGGTAAGGAGAAGAACATTGCGGACCAAAGCGAGGTAGTGGGTGGGCAAGGAAGGAAACGGAAGCGTGATGAGGATGCCCCGAGAGTCATAGCACAACTCTCAAGACCTATAGTGAAACTCCCAAAGCGTAAGAGTGGTGATTAATTACTTTTCGCATATTGTACCTTCGTCATTAGTTACATCTATCTATCTATCATGTATGCCCATGTACTCATGTATGCTATGCAGTTATAAGTGAAATGTATATAAAGTGAATCTCCAAGTGGTGAAAAACTGGGTGGGCAGCTGCCTCACTTGAGGAGAGGTGGGCAGCTGCCCTCACTTGAGGGAGAGGTGGGCAGCTGCCCTCACTTGAGAGGAGAGGTGGGCAGCTGCCTCACTTGAAGAAGAGTGGGCAGCTGCCCTCACTTGGAGGAGAGGTGGGCAGCTGCCCAGATGTATGTATAGCTTAATAATCTTACTCTGTAACAGAAACAATGTGTTTAAGTGCTTACTATGTATGTATTTTTTGAAGCTTTGATTGGGTGGGCAGCTCCCTAATCATGACTACAGCTTAAATCAATTATTTCCACTACTTAATAGTTAGATTATTACATACTTATGTATGTATCCTAAATTTTGTAGCATGTCATAAGGAGAGAGTGTTAATACTAATATAGTTTGAACATCTATTTTGTTTTAATCTTTCAAATCCGGGTGGGCAGCTGCCCAGGTGTACTATGTAAATAGATCTATCTGAGGTGGACCCCCCACCTCATATGGCGAGCATGTAAAAATGCCAATGGATAAAAGGGGGAATATGTAGAGGCAGCTGCCCTAGAGGTAGCAGCAATTGGAGCAGGCGTACCAATCATATCCATGCAGAACTGCATGGAAAGTAGTGTTAGGGAACCCATGGCAAAATCAAAATAAAATAAAAACCACCAGGCAGCTGCCCAGAAGGACCCCGGACACCTGTGACCTGTGACAAGTTGGGCAGCTGCCAGGTTGGGCAGGGCAGTGGTTTTCAGTTGAGTTGGCTGGGGTGGGCAGCTGCCTTGGTGAAGTTGGGCAGAGGTGGGCAGCTGCCCCATGAAAATAATGGGTGGGCAGAATGCCAGAAAAAGGGACCTCTTAGGATAGTTTAGGTACATCATTTTTCTATCCTAACTAGGTCATATTTAGTGGTAGCCTGAAGTGATCCCAATTGTGGATGTTGGCTATGCAGTGCAAGGGATCATCCATGTTTTTCTGACTTTTTAGCAGTTTTTTATTGTTTAATTCTTTTTTTGGTTCATGATATAGTCTAGGCTTATTAATTATGCTATAAACTTAATGTAGATGTGGTCTAGATATTATATCAAAAAAGTCGAAGTTTAAAACCTACTACAAATCACAGGAAAATCAAAATTTTTGCCTGGGGTTTGCCTCAGTAGTTTGGCAACCCCATCACACTTTTGTCACACATTTTTGGGTGTGATTTTTTTTTTTTTTTTTTCAAAAAAAAAAGTCAGCTACCACCTCATGCCTCATCTTACTTAAGTTGCAACACAAACTGCTCAGATTCCCAAATAGGGCTGGTGGCAGTATCTGAAATATATGTTGAGTAAATACCCTTCTGTTGGTTGTCCGGCTGCTCCACACACCACATGTACCCCTATCTGCTTCCATATACTTGCGCTTACGGAAAGTAACGGTCTGGGTCCATGTGACCAATTTCATGCATGTGTCACTCTCGAAAAATTTTCATCTCTTGTTCATCTCATCTAGCTTGTATCACCTCTATATTATTATTGTAGGTAGACATACATCAATACAGCCAATTTGCACCCTCAAAAACATGTGTGACCTCCATTGGCTTTCAAAACTGCAGCCACTACATTATCCATCCTGTTGACATACTTGTCAATGTCCTTGACACTTATTGCATCCCAAGCCTCCCTGACTGCCACTTGGAGCTCTTGAACAGATGAAGGATGACATCAGGAAAAATGGTCTGGGCCCAGGGCTGACTTTAGGTTGACCCACAATGACCTAAAGAGACTTAAGGGAACCTAAGGATACCTAGGTCTCCTAGGCCACCTAGGTTGCCTAGACTGCCCCAGTTTCTTTGAGGTCACCTAGGTTGCCTAGGATTTAGGGATAAACTTTGGGAATTTGAGGTAACCTGAGTAAACCTGAGCTAACCTGAGGAACCTGAGGTAACCTGAGGTAGCCTAAGGTAGCCAGGGGTAGCCTGGAAGACCCAAGGTGACCAGGGTCACCAGGGTCACCAGGGTAGCCTAGGTTCCCTAGGTCATCATAGGTTTAACCCCTTTTTGCTGATGGATGTGGTCGAGCTCTTAAAAGCCCTTTAAGCTTGTGCCAAACGGGTTCAATGGGGCTGACATCGGGAGAAGATGGCGGATGTGGGAACATCAGGAAAAATGGTCTGGGCCCAGGATGACCCCAGGTCACTTAGGCAGCCTAGGCCACCTAGGAATAATGCAAAAACTTTGGACACCTCAGGTATCCTAGGCATCCTAGGCCTCCTAAGCCTCCTAAGCCTCCTAGGCATTCTGGGGGCCATCCTGAGCTGTCCTGAGCTGTCCTGAGGCATCCTGGGGCATCCTGGGGCAACCTGAGGATACCCTCAGAACTCCTAGGAGGCTTAGGAGGCCTAGGAGGCCTAGGATACCTGAGGTGTCCAAAGTTTTTGCATTATTCCTAGGTAGCCTAGGCTGCCTAAGTGACCTGGGGTCATCCTGGGCCCAGACCATTTTTCCTGATGAACACAGTGATCTTATGGGACTCAAGCCATTGTTTGGTGGTTTTAGCAGTATGACTTGGTGCATTGTCCTGCTGGTATTGAACCTTTCGACTCCATAGCAGTATAAAACTGCCTCAGAGCACCCTCCAAAACCTGTTCTTGGTACCTCTTTGTGTTCATTCCTCCTTCTTTCCCTCCCGGATATTCCAGCACCACCAATGGCCCCTTCTTCCCCTTCATTATGCAACCCCATACCATGACTCTGATACTAGACTGTTTGAATGCTGGTACCAGGCAGTCATCTTCCAATTGCTTGCCAATACAACATGTAACAAAGACTCGACCGTGAGAGTCACCAAGGTACACATAACATTCATCTGACCAAATCACTTTGGACCAGTCAGAACCCTTCACTTGCTTCGCCCATGCTGCCCTCTTCTTCTTCTGAAGCTTTGTGAGGTACGGCACCTTTGCAACCCATCAATGATACCCCTCCCTGGCAAGTTGCTCCCGAACTGTCATAGCACTGATCAAGGGTTTTACTGTGTTACCAACCTCTCCAAATGGCATACAATGGTTGTTATGGACAGTCCTGACCAGTGCCTGCTTTGTTCTTTCTGTCACCTTCAATGGACATCCACTGCGCTGCTGATTTTTTGTTGACCCAGTTGTACAATATTTTGACCAAATTCTCTTTGCTGTGCCATATGGAATATCTGCAATCTGTGCAGCTTGGGGGATGGATTTTCCAGCCTGAATGGCACCAATTAGTCTGTTTTTCTTTGGAGAGCTGTGCTGGACACGAGTCATGGAATATATATGTATGTAGAGTACAAAAATTGTAACAACTTTTGATGCGTTGAATGTGGTCACATGCCACAGGACCGTTACTTTCTGTGAGTGCAAGTATAAAGTAGGTAGATACAAGTTATCAATTAATCATTGGTGCCCCTGTTATCAATGGTCGAGAGGTTGTACCTGCCAACTGAGCTTGTCTGCCTCTGACCTCCACAAAAAAAAATTGAGTTCTGAGGCAAATTTATATGTTGTGACCTCAATGTGACCATGTGTGACCATATGTGACCTCAACTGGGTTGTCAAATAAGACTTGAGCCAAGGAGGTTGTTCAGTAGAATTATCTGTATTTTCTTCTCCCGATGTAGCTTGGGCCATGTAGTTATTGAGGGTTGCGCGTAAAGTGGCAATGGTGGAGGTGCAGATTTGGGACTCATGGTAGCAGAAAGCAATAGGGTTGCAGAGGGCTATACATTGGGAGAGGCGCTCAATGTAGGTGAAAATGGTGGCATCTTTGCTGGCTTTGGAGTAGAGCCAGTCTTCTTGGGTGGAGAGAAGGCTAAGGAGGGCAGATTGTTCAGAGGAGGTGGAGTATGAGTGGAAGAGCTTGCCTTGGGAGAGTTTGGAGCGGGTATTGTAAATGTATTCTTTGAGAGCATTTTTGCAGTCCTGGGAGCATGTTAGTGAAAGCTTGTGGGTAAAGACAAAAAGATGGACCTCAGTATCATTAACAAGCTTATCATTCTCCCACATTGAATTCTCCTGCTCCATCAATGTCTCCATCACACTCTTATTCCGGGGTAACCCTAGCGTAGCAGGCTGAGGATCAGCTAGGTGCCTGGGCGGTGAGAGTTCCCATTTGCATTGTTAGATGCTCATCACTTTCATCCATTGAAATATTGAGATGGCAGATGTGAGAGGGGAAAGTTGATTACAAATAACTGCTATCAAGCGCAGCTTTGGGTTTGGGGTCACTTTGTCAATAAAAGGGTACTACAGTCTTTAGAGGGGGCCTCAAGAGTGATGGTATGTTGAGTGTTGCAGATGCTAGGATAATGATGTGTAACAACCGGTAAGATGTATGAATATATCGTACAAGGTAAGTAAGGAAATAAAGACCAAAAAGATATGCTAATGACAAGTACACGGAAGAGGTTCGAAACACTGTTCAAACGTTGTATTTTGACCTTGGGTAAGTGGATCGTGTTTTTTAAATTCCAAACCCACGTTATCCTGTCCCCGCGCATGTAAAAACCCGTACATCTGAATCACTGAATCACCTCACACCAACAATCAAACCCTCAACAGCTGTTTTCCATAAGTTTTTGATTTGTCACACAAACTTATGGGTTCCTGCATGCAGTGCCACCCACTGCAAATGTTGGATTTGATTTTTCCAAGTGCCATTGCTCGCCACAGCCTCCGATTGGAAATTACTATTTACCATATATAAGCCTGATTGTAGTATGTTGGTCCCCCATCCGTTTGCCTCCCGACTCCCACTACGAGGCACAAACAGAATATATCCTTTGACTCTGCCCTTTCTTGAGTGACAATGCTCCCATGTATCACAACAGCCAATTGGTACTCAGAGGATGATCTGAGGTTGGTCTACATGGTATACCCCACAACTTTATGTAGGATGTATTTTACACTCTGTAGCTACACAATGGCTCGCTACCCAGGCTAGCCCACTTCCTGACAGGCAATAGTATCTATTTTATCAATAAATTTGTTTCTGCTGTCCTAATTTCTGCAATTATCAACGCAAAACCATCAGCGGCCTGCCAACAATAAACGTCAGAGGCGAACAGCCTCAGCGTTTTATGGACTTCCACCACTAGAATAGCTGGGCGGAGGTGCTTCACTTGCTAGCATCCTGCCTCCATTTGGATTGAAATCCGTTTGCATCTCCAGCATCCTCAATCGACTCATCATTGCTTCCATTCTGACTCTTATGGTAGTATAATCATTGTGGGTTGTTGATGAGCTTTGCTCCGTAACATTGAGCCCATCTTGGGTGTTAAGTGCCTGCTCTGAGACGCGAACCATACGGTGTCTTTCTGTAAGACTCCCCGTCGGCGAAACTCTGGATATCACATCTGGTACATCAGCATCACTAGAAGCAATATATCCGGCGGTTGCTACATGATGTGGCGATGGCTAAATTGTTCATTTACAATTAGTTTGGCAGATAATCAAAGAATGTACCCTCACATGCTTGTTCACTTGAATCTGCACACATGGCGCAATGCCACTGGAGGGTGCATTCTGTGCATTTTCATAGGCTGGATTATGCGCATTATTGGTCTCATCGTTCCTTGATGATTGTCGCCAAATTAATGGCTTGAGATTGTATGGCCTAATGGCATTTGGGGTGTGAGTATAGGCTGTATCATCAATAATATCAGGCCGGTTGTCCTTTAAATTGTCAATTTTCAGGTCATATGGCATGATACTTGATGAGATACCAAGGGATTTCTCCCGGTTCTTCCGTAGCCTGAGAATCCAGATGGCCGATCCCATAAAAACACAAAGCCCAAACAGACCTCCTATGACACCACATATAATTGCTACCAGAGGTGGCTTGTGGTTACTTGTAACACCGTTCATGGAAGTGGTGGAAGTGGGCATTGAGGTTTTCACAGTTGCTGAGACCGAGGCAGGATTTTTCGAAGTGACTTGAGCTGATGTGTTCTGAGTTGGCTCTGAGCCTGGTGCATCTTTCGCTGTTGATTGGGCAACAGTACTGCTACCTGCAGTGGAAAAAGATGTCTCACTACTAGAAATGGAAGTCTGTTCAGGAGATGAAGATATCTGACTATGGAAGCACCACACATGGCATTTCAGTTTGTGTTATAAGTACAATAGAGAGAGAATGAATTGACCTCTGGGGCTCACTGCTAGAGGATGAACTAACCCCCGTGGTTTCCGTAGTAGCGGTGGGTGCTGGAGCAATAGAAAATGAACCGCTCGTTGCAAAGACATCGTTGATGCTGCTAAGATTGACAGCACTGAGAGTGTATCCATCACTGTTTCCAAACCATAAATATGGCATCATATTTCACCAAATATTCCGACTTTAACTTGAAATTCAACTTTGTGTTTTAACTTCAACTTTAAATCACATGTTTAACTCAAACTTTCAACTTTTTTTTCAACTTCAACTTTCAAATTTGTTACTTTAGCTTTTAACTTCAGGGTAATGATACTACTACTTGTGGCCATGCATATATTAACCATACAATGTATTGTTTAACTGGTAACCTATCAAGAGGAGCATGACACAATCTGATTGTACCATTTTGAGTACTTTGTAAGTACAAGACTGAAATCATACAAAATGTCACATTCTGTGATAAGTATTTTTGAGATCTTGGTGGATTTTGGGTATTTTTAGAGGTCAAAGCTGTCAGGAATTACTATATACAGTCATATGCCCATGCATTAAGTGGGCACTTATAAATATTAATGCCATTTACCAAGTGCTTGAAATGGTACAGAACTTACTTCATAGGTCCCACAGAAGTCAAACTTGTTGGGACAGAGATACATTTTATGATCTTGAAGTTGGAATGCCCTTGACTTGCACTAGAACAGTATACATAAAGTTGAAGTTAGCATACACAAAGTTGAAGTTGACAAACTGAATGTATTCAATTGCCATCAAAACAAATCAGTCAAAAGTTGGAATATTTGGTGAATTCTGATGCCATACATAAATATAAAGGAACTCGAACTCGAATAGAGACTTGCCCGGATGGAACAATAGGCCAATCAACACTGAGCGGGCTTTGACTTGTAGGGTCGATGTTGTTAGCAAGAGCAAGTTGGAAAGAAGGATGGTTCAATTCAAGAGTGAAAAGACTGGACATTAAATATGAGTTCTAGAAATACTGGTTCAAATGACAGAAGGAGGTACCTGTCACTCCCAGTTGCGGTCCAGGATATATCCGAAACAAGGCCAGAAGTAACATCTGTAGGAGTATCCAAAGTCATTCCCAAGACCATGGGAAGAGCCACAGCGAGAATGCTATAACAAATTGGCACATTAAGTATCAAGCCTGTACTACCCTGTAGAACAGTGTTTGAAAACCTTACAAGAACTTAAGAAAAATCTTCAGAGCCATTGCGGAGGAGTTAAATGGAAGAGAAAAATGAGAAGATGGAAGAAAAGAACGGTACAAGTGAAACTCGAAAGTTCGAAGGTTGCTTGGGATATTTATAAGAAGCAGGAGTATGTGGCCTAGGAGATCCATGATATCAAAGTTCATCATGTGGCGTCGAAGTTCATCATGTGGTATCAAACGTCAAGGAGACAATGTACAATGCGTTGCATTGAAATCGAACCTTGTTTATTTATGCTTATCGGGGCACTGGCAGGTCGGCACCAATTGAAATTTATAAAAATGACGCAAGTGACAGTATATGTATTGTGCCGAGCTGCCAGTGGGACCAAGTAAGCACACATAAACAAGGTCATTGAAATCCTGTGTTCCCGATTTCAATGCAACGCACGGTACTACTCACACCAAAAGTGCAAAAAAATCCGCTCAAACAATATACTAACTGATTTATAAACTTTTGTATCAAAAATCCCTTATAAGTGAAAATCTGAGTGAAATGGGTGGTCTTGTTTAGTGAGATATATACATATCAGTACATTATTTAGATAAACTGAAGAAGGGTCTGAATTATAGCATATCTGAACTCCTGAATAGGTAAATGATCTGTCATACTATATTGCAAGTCAAATCATTCCGAGTGGAATATTTCTTCTCAGGCATATTTTCAGACAATCTAAAAATTTGTATGAATAATCATATATCAGGATAACTGAAAAGCCGCAAATCAATGTGGTTGTGCCTTTCAGTTGTTCTGCATCAGCAAAACCTGTATTTTCACTGGAGAAAACCCATTCATTTGGGACATCTCTAGAGCAAGGTACCCTATTCCAGAGACCTCTGGAGATCTCTGGAGAAAATTGACAGTTTTTTTGACAGCTGTCAAGCTCCAGAGATCTCTGGAGACCTCCAGCAAAAATACAGGTTTTGCTGATGTGATATATGACTATTTATACAACTTTCTATATTCTCTGAAAATAGGCCTGAGATGCAATCTTTCAGTCAGAATAATTTGACTTGCATTCAGGAGTTCAGATATGCTATAATTCAGACTCTTCTTCAGTAATGTAATGATATGTATATTTTCACTAAACAAGACCGTTTGACTGAATAATCAAATTTCACTGAGATTTTCACTTATAAGTGATTTTTGATACAAAAGTTTATAAATCAGTCAATATTTTGTTTGAGCAAATTTTTGCACTTTTGGCGTGACTAGGACACCATCCATATAGTACAAGAAGAAAAATGCGAATACAATACTGTCAACCTTTAGGGAGAGGACTACCATAGACCCACTGTTTTGACCCAGTGACAGTGCGTCAGTGTTTGCAAAGACAAGTAGTAATGCTGCCAATGCAGATGCTAGGATAATGATGCGTAACAATCAGTAGGGCGTACATATGAATATATCATACAAGGAAAGAAAGACCAAAATGATATGCTAATGACAAGTACGCGGAAGAAGCTCGAAACACCGTTCAACCGTTGTATTTCGACCTTGGGTAAGTAAATCGCGTTTTTTAAATTCCAAACCCAGGTTATCCTCTCCCCGCGCGTAAAAAACCCATACGTACGAATCACCGAATCACCTCACACCAACAATCAAACCCTCAACAGCAACGACAGCCTGCCACCTCCCAATTCTCCTACACACCCTCAGCACCATCGGTGCAGGGATCACCAAAACAAGGAGCGGTACGCAGATAACGAGGAAGAATAGGAGAAAGAGGAGCGTTATGGCGGGTTTGATGACGAGGAAGTAGAATAGTGCTTGGAAGGTTGTCGAGTCTGTAAACTATGAAGGGAGAGATACATTAACCAACAGGAGATGGAAAGACGACCAAAACACCTACCATCGAATTCGTATTCTTATAAAACGATGTTTCTATAACCTCTTCACCCACTACTGCCTGCCCGGATTCAAGTTCAGACGCGCTAGGGATGCGGGAACGGGTGAATATGGGATAGTTTGCGATTAGCACACTGATTGAAGGTACGCGTAATGAAGCGGTAGCGTGAAGGACAGAAAGAGGGTAGTGGAGAGGAGTGTGGAATTTCGTTTGGAGGAATAGCTGGGAGATTTATCGTGAGTAGTGAGATGATGGAGAACGAGATGATTTACCTCGGCGCGAGAAAATGCTCGTGCACCAAGCAAGTCGAAGAAGCACAGTATAGCGCCAAGCGGTAGGAGGATGAGTAGGGTTGTCCCGGTCTGAGAGAAGCATGGCATCAGTCCAAAAATCCAACACGTACACCAACACAACATACCACAGTGAACACGAAGAGGTACACCCAAGCAGCAAGAGCAAAAGGGAAATTGATCAGCACCAAGTGGATTAGTGACCGCCAATAGACGGCTCGAGAAAGAGGGCGGAAATATCGCGCCCAAGATTGTAGAGAGAAAAAGCCTCCTCCGTTAGTATGCATTCCTGAGCCTGAGCCATCTGAAGAGTCCGGATTCGTGCGAAGACGCTGACCTGCACGAAGAGGTCTGCCATCATTTTCGACCTCCGCATCGTCCGGTTCGACGACGTCATGACCATTCTCGGAATCATCAGTATCGCATTCTTCCGAGAAGAAAGCCCAAGCTGTCTGCGCTAACGATGCTAGCGAAGGAGCAAAGCTAGTCATGCTAGACTGGGATAGCGACCTCGGGCGAAGAAAGGGAGCAGACGGGCTGCCATTGCCCAAAAGCGGCGTAACCTCTGTGGCATCGGTATCTTCCACGGCAAGAGGACGTAGAGAGATTCTCGGAGACCGCTGAGGCTGAGCTTCATTATCGGATTCGTTTGACGGTATTTGAGAGTGCTGAGTCCTCTGTGAAGTACCGGAAACCCGCCTGTTTGACCTGGTTCCTCTTGTGCGACGGACACGAGGAGTAGGATAAGGAGGAGGCGGGTCATTTAGAGCTTCCGGAGAGACCGCAGCAGAGGGTGACACTTGGGATAATGGATGGTCGAGAGGAAGAGAAGGAGCATCGATTGAAGGGGGAGGCGATGACATGTTGGATGGATAATCGTGGTATATGTTCTAGAATAGAAGCCAGTAGAAACTTTCGAAATGAAGCGTTATCTAAAAATTACATGGTCGGAATCTTTTCAAGTTCAAAAATTGCCGACTCACCTTGAACCACCAGTCAAGAAGGTACTGCGTAACAAGAACAGCTCAACAGAGGAAAGCTTAAAAAATCCTATGATAACTCCAGAGTTCACATCATAGCTGGCCAGATGACCTTGCATTCACTAACCTATTTGTTCAGAAAGTCGAAGTCGAATAAGGTATTAGCAGTTATGGAATTAAGGACAGACGACGAAAGAGTAAAGAAATTCCAGAGGTGTAGATAGATGTAGAAAGTCAAGCGCAAAGAGCACGCGCAGCTGTTAGATTGCGCGCTTGCCGCATTGACGCCTATAACCCTAATTTAGTCCCGCCTCTTGCCCGTCCGCTCAACGATGTACATTGTACAGAGACGACGACAAGATCTAGAGGATAGTAAAACCATTGGAATAGAGTGCAAAAAGTACAGACATGGACAATATTGGATGGACTTGTACTCTGGGTGACTCCGATGCGCCGTTCTCCTCACTCGTAAACTTGTCTTTCAGCTTTCAGGCTGCAACATCCTTTTAAAATTCAGAAGAAAGACTAAATGATAGAGGTACGGCTCCAGCTTGGTAGCACGAATGGATTCTGAAGACGTTCGTTCGCTCATATTTATGGCGATTCCGAAGTAACTGCACTCAATCCTGGTCGGTATGGTCTGGAAAACATACTCATATATCTTATTTCCAGTTCTATTATTGATCCGAAGACATCTTTGGAAGTAGGTGCTGCAGCAAAAGCTTCGCACCCCATCCATTCCCCAAGGGATTTCGACGCCGTACGCGTTTTCACTTCCCCAGGATACACTATGCTCAGTAGGCGTATCTCTAGCCAGTTTCCGGAGGTACTGCTGGAGTAGAGAATCGGGTGACCAGTCTCCACTACACAGACGATATAGACACTGACTCGGACGATCAAGGATGTGTGTAGGTCCTGGCGTTCATGGTTGGTTAAAACGACCCAGATTTTACTAGTCATCTCAAGCAGATATTCTCCTTCAAAATGATAGCTCTTGCTGCAACAAATCTTGGAATGAGATACGGCGTGGATCCGAAGGTCCTCAGCGACTGTTTCAAGACTAGTTCTAGAAGTTGGGTCAAAATTACCTGATCCGGGGGTTACAGTTATGAGTATGCGGTGACCAGCAAAGGGGAATTCAAGCTCACTGATACGCCCGTCTATTTAAATAACGGCTTGCATCCAATGAGGCTAGAAAATCTCTGGCGCCTGCCACAGTCAACCAAAGACGAATGTCATGTGAAGAGGACCCGGTATCTATCATTCTCACTCCCATGGCAGCCAGAACAGCTTTCGATGATGTCGAGTTTCCGTCGTTTGAATCCCTTCCGTTCAGAGCAGGCGATCCTGAAGGTAAATGCGATGTTGCGTAAATCGAGGCTTTCCGATTGAAGTCACTTATAGGTGCGATATGGGGGTTCTACGAGAAGATATCGGATGCCACGGAGCCTGACGAACTAGGGTCCTTGAACTTGCTTACCCCGCTCCGAATTTTGAAAGCAAAGGAGGAGATCAAGCTGGGAAAAGTGTGCAGTCTGAACTGGGCTGTACAAAAGCCGAATCCCACAGGCTATCGCAGGATGGGTTTGAGCCACAGAGCTTTTCAACCTAGGCCAGAAAGATTCGTGTTCGATGATGAGATTCATATGAATACCCAGTCGGGGTCGCAGTGGGATGGTTTTAGACATTGGGCCTATTATAAGACAGGTGGGTCATGCTTAATTTCAAAGAGTAGCAAGCTGTGGACCTTGGTACTGCAGGCCAGTTCTATAATGGTGTATCAGTCAACGAGTTTCCCTCAAACGACAAGACAAACTTGATCCCGGATTCAAGAACTCAAACGCCTTTGAGAAATGGTATACATAGTGAGTGTGACCATATTCTTGTACCAGCTAGTTGACAGGGCTTACCGTGCTGTAGAGTTTCAAGGAAAGATCGTAGGCCGAGGCGTTTTGTTGGATTTCTACGCGTATGCACAAGCGGAAGGCATAGCGTATCAGGCCAACGACCAATATTTGCTTACTGCAGCGCAACTTGACGCGTGCGCAGAAGCTCAAGGTATTACCTTCAAGCAAGGTGATATTCTCTTTGTGCGCATGGGATGGGTTCATTGGCACGAGCACGCCGCTCCGAAGGAGCGTTGGGATACTCTAATAGCAGATACTAGAGCTATCGGCTTGAGGCAAGATCTAGAGGAAGTGAAATGGCTGTGGTACCGAGTGATTAGTCTGCACGCTTTATAAAACTGAATGATCTGGTTTAGGGATCACCATTTTGCAGCAGTTGCTTGCGACGCACCTGCATTCGAAGCTCGTCCGACCATACAGGAATGGAATCTACACGATTATTTGCTGGCGCTCTGGGGGGTGAGTATCTCAAGAAAAGTCGAATTCCAGTGTTCCACCAAGTCCTTCTCTTCTAGACGCCCATAGGCGAGTTTTTCGATTTGGAGGAATTGGCCGAAACGTGCAAATATACTGGAAGATATACCTTTTTTGTGACTTCCAGTCCGTTGAACGTCTTGAACGGAATTGCCAGTCCTCCAAAGTGAGTTTTCTCGATTATCCTGGCTCTAGCCAGGCTGTAGTACTGATCTGTGAAAAGTATCATGGCCATATTTTGAATTCGCTCTGGCTAGGAATCTCTAGTAACGTAGTGAACCTTCAGTTAACTCTAAGAGAATCTGAAACGAGATTACAAGCTGCTAGGTCCAAATTGTCATCGTCATTTTCGGATAATCCTTACTGAGTAACTCAAAGGTATCACAACTCTCCTTCAGCGCTCATAGCAAACCTTACTCGTCAATTCTCGAGCCGACGAGTTGCTTATCTAAGAACTAAGCTGTAAAAAATGGGGTGTCTGGGTTGGGAACTTGTTGTCCATCGTCACATTGCACATCTTCATCAGCAAGTTAGGAAATCTATGAAAGCATGAGAATATAGATGTCATACCTTCCATATAGGCCTAAAGCAGTCCCCTATAGAGGATGTTGGAATAAATTTGAGAATCCTCGTAGAGGGGCCTGGAAAATGGAAGCAAAAGTTTGCGGAGAGTTTTCAATGCCTTATTATAGTTAATTGGTCATTTGATTAGCCTTTTATATTTTGTTAAAACCTTCCTAATTGGTGCTATGGTGGGAGATAAGGGGGCATTGCCACATCGGAGCTTCTACATTCCGCGCACCGGAGCCCCGATTAGGAAGGTTTTAAAAATCTACAGGTTGCCTGGGATCCCAGGAGTCCAACTCCGAGTCCAAGTCCAAAATCCAAGGCCAAGTTCAAAATTCTATATAGCTCTAAATATCATATAATATATCTAGTATGAGTACCTACGAGCGCCCTAGAGTTATATATGGCTCTGGCAAGTCCAAAATAAAGTCAAAAGTATGAAGCACGTGGCAGAGACCAGGCTTAGCACGTGGCAGAGACCAGGCTTAGCACCCACACCAGTTGGGCGCTTCGATGCACGTATCTGCACACAACAATGTCAGTACTGCTCGATACGCTATGAAATGCATCCAGCGAAGCCTGCTTGTATGCATTATCTCAAATAATTGCACTTACTCTCTTCACTGTCCGACTCAAGAACAACATATTACTGTTGTATCCCTCAGACTAAAGGTGGACACGACTCCGGGTCCTGATCCGGTACCGGCAGGTTTACCTGTGGGAATACCGGCCGGTTTTTTAACCTGCGGGTCCCGGTACCGGTTTCCCACGGGTTATGCCTGGTTGCAGGTCGCCATTTTTGTTTTTATTCTGACCGGCCGGTACCGGTAGACCCGTGGGAACAAATGTTTGGCTTTAATATTGGTACATATTTCACTACTTAGTGCCAATATAGTATACTAATATCATTGGTTAGTACTTACAGTATGTATTAGTTCTGCTTGGGACTGATATTAGTGTCTAATACTAGTATACTTACAGTAATAGTACTAATACTTCGCCAATAGTAGCTTAATTAATAGTAAGTAAGATAATGCATCTGGAAAAGTGCCTAAAGCCCTGAGATATCTGAATATCTCTGGGGGAGCCCAGGAAAAGTCCCAATTCCTAGGCTTTTTCAGGTAGTCTTGAAATGTCCTGGGCACCCTGGGTGGCTCAGGGTACCCAGGAAAATGCCCATATCCTAGGTACTCCCAAGATTCCCCAAAGAAAATTAAAGTCCCCCAGGATATGCGACTTTCTTTGAAAAGCCTTGAGTAATCCTAGGTACATTCCAGAAGCATTCTAGAGCATTCCTGAGTAGCCCAAAGATATCATTGGGTACCCTGAAGCATCCTGGGACATTCCTGAGATGTCTCTGCAATGATCCCAGAAAAACTCTGTATAGCCCTGGGCCCCTGAGCATCCCTAGGATATGGAGATTTTCCTATGGAGCCCTGGGAAACCCTAGCTACTCCAGGAAAGCTCAGGAGTATGCCAGGGAACCCCAGAAATACTTTGGAGATACTTGAAAAAGGCCTGGTGATAGCCCAGGGAAGCCCAAGGATATTTCAGGAAAGCCCAGAGATAGTCCAGGGAAGCCCAGAGATACTCCAGGGAAGCTCAGAGATACTCCAGGGAAGCCCAGAGATACTCCAGGAAAGCTCAGAGATACTCCAGGGAAGCCCAGAGATACCTGTGGGATGCCTAGGGACAGTCCAAGCAAGCTTAGAGATAATCCAGGGAAGCACAGAGATCCAGGGGAGCCCCAGGGACCCAGGGACACCTCAGGCTATTCCTGAATTATTTGCATTGAAATGGGATTATTGAGATACTATTATGCTCTCAAATTGAGATGACCATGTTTGAAATAGATGTATTAAAAATATTTGTATGATTTTTTGAGATTAAATCAGTTGCTTGTGCTTCTGGGCTGAAATACACTAAGTTACATATTTTCAGTATTTTTTATGATTTTTTCGTGATTTTTGGGACCTGATGGCACATAAATATGCATTTGATCATGTGACTATATACCCTTTGAGTCTAGACTGTAAAATATGCTAAGTTATTCCTGTAGAGTTGGGGTGTATAGTGCATAAAGCTTCTACTATTTATCATGCCATGATAGTCTAGTGGTTTTGAACACTCCGCACTTTAGCTTACATAATACAGTTAATCGTGAGGCTGAGGGTTCAAACCTGTGAGGTGTCATTTGCAAACAATGAATATCTTTGAGTTTCATGAGTTAAGCAAGCAAGCAAGATATCAGTGAGCAATGTGAACTTAAATTGAAAAATTAAAATAATGAGTAAATACCAATAAATAAGTGCAACTAAGAGCCTCTAAGATCTGGGAATACAGTAATGATTAAATAACCAAATAAGATAAGTATGAGTATAAGAAAGACTAGATGGTAAGAAAGTATCTTTTTATAAAATATTACTTCAATAGATTTCCAGGGATATTCAGAGACACCTCAGGGATCCCCAGGGACACCTCAGGGCTCCCTAGGGCTCCCCCAGGAGCATCCAGGGACATTCAGGGACATCCAGAGATATCCTGGAGAATACTTCTCTATCCTCAGTTACCCTAGGAATTGGGGGGTGTCCCTTGGGATTCTCAGAGAGCCTAGGGAGCCTGGGCGCCCTGGGTGTCCCAGTTTTCCTGAGGGTACCTGAGGCTAACTTAGAAACCCCTAGGCAATAGGGTACTTTTGCAGATGATAGAGGTGACATTAAGATGCATATATGCAGCTATAGTAGCAGTGATAGTGCATACAGTAGCATGGAGATCTTATTTGGATCCTATCTCCATGTCAAAAGACATTATCAATATTTTGGTATTATTACCACTGACATTGTATTGAATACTGTACCAATAATGGCTGGATACTTACCAGTCTTTGAATTTAGTACTAACATTGGTGCTAGAATCTAATACAAACATACTAGTACCAGTATAAGTACTAATGTTAGTACAAATATTATTACTACTAGTGAGTGCCCTAGTATGGGCAGGTTACACCGTTACACAGGTACCGGCCGGTTTACCTGTGGCGGGTCCTGGTACCGGTTAACCGGTTTCCCACAGGTTTGGAACCGGTTGCAGGTCGCTAGTTTTGCCCTCCGGCTACCGGCATCACAGGTCCAGGTAAACCGGGACCCAGAGTCGTGTCCACCCTTACCTCAGACCACAATCCCCTTGATACACCACCAATACTTCTGAATGAAGCCAAGGTATTTCTTGGACATGCATGCATGCAGGATGAATAACAACAATGTAGAGGCCTGCTGGGATGTAGTAAAGGACTTGGCCTGGCAAGGAAATGAGATACTGGATTGCATTGCAACAGACCAAGCAATGATTACTACCTTGGCCAAACATGGCAGCGAGCTCTATCATATGTGTTCTCATCTTCTTTTACATCTTTAAATGACTTATTGGATAATTTAGCATCAATTTGTTCTCTATTTCCTCCGACATTCTTCTGTATAAACTCTGGATGTAAATATGTACTCTAGAGATGGGCACGAATAGCGAATATTCATGAGTATTCATGAATATTTAGCCATTCGTTACTCGCGAATAATGAGTCACGAGTGACGAATATATTCGTTACACGAGTACTTACTCGAGTATAAATAGCCACTTTGATGTCACAAATATTCGTGGTACTTTATTCATGAATATTCGCGAATATTCGCCAATATCACGTGCTCATTAGCACGAGCATGTGAGGTATTCATTACTTAAGCAAAAATTCAATATATAACTTAATTTGGCTATGTTTGAATATGTATATAATGTTATTGACATGTAACTGTAATAAAATCTGTGTGGCTTAGTGGTTATGGGCGCCGACTCTGGATTAAGGTCAGGCCTTCCTGTGATAGCTGACCAGCAGAGTTCAATTCTCAGTACCGCCACAATTTTGTGTCATGTAATAGTACTCGGAAATGTATACAGACTGTATTTATATTATTATTAAACACTAATATAGTACTTCAACATTATTACTTACATGTTCGAGCCTATATTTACTTTATTTGTAATGTTGTTAATTAATCACAAGTATACTCGAGTATTTGTCCTAAAATACTCGTTATTCACGAATATCTATTCGCGAATATATGTCTGTACAAATATTTGAGTATATACTCGAGTATAAATAGTGGATTTGAGGTGACAAATATTCGTACCACGAATAACGAATATACTCGAGTATGTATTCGTGCCCACCTCTAGGGCCCTATCAGGAGTTGTTTAGCAAAGTTTTATACAGCAAGCTATAGAATTATACCATTGCAGGTGAATTGATGTGTTCAAACAGGTATAGGACCAAAAGAAGAAGTGTAGAGGACAGCTTCATGTTCAACAGCAGTTTGAAGCTTTTGGAATGTGTTGTTGAGTACATTAGAGGTGGGCACGAATACATACTCGAGTATATTCGTTATTCATGGTACGAATATTTGTCACCTCAAATCCACTATTTATACTCGAGTATATACTCGAATATTTGTACAGACATATATTCGCGAATAGATATTCGTGAATAACGAGTATTTTAGGACAAATACTCGAGTATACTTGTGATTAATTAACAACATTACAAATAAAGTAAATATAGGCTCGAACATGTAAGTAATAATGTTGAAGTACTATATTAGTGTTTAATAATAATATAAATACAGTCTGTATACATTTCCGAGTACTATTACATGACACAAAATTGTGGCGGTACTGAGAATTGAACTCTGCTGGTCAGCTATCACAGGAAGGCCTGACCTTAATCCAGAGTCGGCGCCCATAACCACTAAGCCACACAGATTTTATTACAGTTACATGTCAATAACATTATATACATATTCAAACATAGCCGAATTAAGTTATATATTGAATTTTTGCTTAAGTAATGAATACCTCACATGCTCGTGCTAACGAGCACGTGATATTGGCGAATATTCGCGAATATTCATGAATAAAGTACCACGAATATTTGTGACATCAAAGTGGCTATTTATACTCGAGTAAGTACTCGTGTAACGAATATATTCGTCACTCGTGACTCATTATTCGCGAGTAACGAATGGCTAAATATTCATGAATACTCATGAATATTTGCTATTCGTGCCCATCTCTATGATAGGCTGTGAGATTGTCTACCATCCGGATTACTTTGTCCAAACAATTCCAGGTACAAATGACCAATGGAGAGTCTACTATAACAAAGATGTGGTTCCACAAGTACTGCAGGTGTCTACTCATCATTTCGTTGAGATAGGCCGAGGCAGCCCAAGGCTGCTGAGATGCTAGGCAAGCTGCCTGAAGATGCTTGGATAAGCTGAGATGAACTATGTACGTACAGGAAGCTACTCAAATATGACTACGTGTGACTACATAAGGGCAGGCTAGGCCTAGGCCCCCTACTCCATCATTGAGACATCATTGGTGTGCATGTGGAGGAGTAACATGCTTCATGCATGGTAGAGCTCTTGTCCTCTTGCATTATCTCTCTCTTTTTCAATATATTCTCTAGGGTTTCTGCCTCAAACGCGGTCAAAGTATACGACAGCTGTTGGCCCAAGCCTTGGGCTCCTCCCGACTGGACTGTCAGTGCTAATCTGCAATACAAGTATGTTTACGATGGCTTCAAGTTACTCTCGCTTCTTGAATGGCATAAAAGTTGCTTGTCTATTCTCATGGTCCTGCAAACTATTGACCAAGCTCATTGATTTGAAGAAGCAATGGTGACCATGAATTTGGAGATTGCGACGAATGGGCAGGTTGAGGCCAATCACCAATGTAACAAGTGTGTATGCATCATTGAGACAGATGACAAGGGTAAGTGCATGTAATCTGTACTATTCTCTGTACTGATGTGTTCTCCAGTTCTCAAAGTTTTTGCAGTAGTCTGTGATGGTGTAACTGTCAGACAACCATGTTGTGGTGTCCCTCACTGCAAGAATAACCTTTGTTCCAATTGCAATAAGTTCTGTTGGGAACACAATGCTCAGAATTTTATTTGCTGTATCAAGGGCTGCAAGGATCTCATCCACTCACAGGGCTCAAAGACGTGTGCTGATCCCAAACATCAGGCTGCTGAAAGGAAATACAATGAGACTGGCACAGCTGCATTCCAGCTCAAGGAACGATTAGCTCATGCACATTGCGCTGATGAAGCTGCGAATGCTATGTGGGATGAAGGTGCTGATGACAATTTGGATACAAATGCAGTTGATGTTGTTTCAGAGGACAGCAGCACTCAAATCAAAAATACCAAACACTTCCGTGCTCAGTTTGGACACCACCGGACACGTAACAAACAGCTAATCATTGCTCCATGTGGTATGATACTTGCACACCAAACGTTCTTTCACTCCGAAGCTATTTCTGCAGTTGCGGTATGTTATAGGTTTCTGATTACTTCTTGTTGTACTAACATGCACTTTCCCTTCAGAAATTCTTTATCAACACTTTCAAAGGACGCCAAAAGCCAAACCATTTCATCTTTGATAGCAACTGTATTCTGTCGAAGCATGTTTGCAAGCACAACGACAAGAGTATCCGAACCTTCTTTGATGACATTGGTCTCGCTGTTGATGTGTTCCATCACAAGAGTAAACACTCGGTGAAGGACCTTTGGTGTGGTTCACAATGTAATCCTGCAAAGTTTCCTGAGCTCATGTACCCAACCAAGACTGGCAACAAATGGTTGATAAGAGCCTCATCAACAGTGACGGTACCATTAAGGTAGGCACCTTGATGCTTGATTACAACCCCACTGGCTATATCAGCCCAACCATGAGCGCAGATGTATGATGCAGCAGCCTTGGCAGCTTCTTGAGAACACTGGAGATTGCGAGTATACTCCATGTGCTGGACAGCAGGAGTATTCTCCTTGCTTGATTGAGTAACATTGGAAAAAAAGATGGGAGAGTGTTCGCATGGCTGCAAGGAGTTTAAGTGATTTGATGGAGTGAAGGGCAGCTGAGAAGCCAGCGGAGAGGTGGGAGGTACTGTGGATGAAAGAAGACCTTGGTCTTGGGTAAGCAGTGGTGAAAGTATGGCGTTGAAATGAGCAGTGCGTTGCTGCACTACGTGTACTTGAAATGAGATAGTGGGAGGTTGCGGAAGGATATGCAGAGATGAGGAGGTGCTAGCCAATGCACTAGCGCGGTGGTCTTGGACAGACTGGCATCCTCCTAGAGCCTCACAGCACTTTTTACAAGCTCTGTTTGCACACTGAGAGTTAGCAGCATGTTTCTCACAGGTACCACACTTCTGATGAGTGCTTCCTTGGCATTGGCTAGAAGGAGGAGGCTGAGACCATGTCTGGGTTGGGGGCGGTAGCGGTAGAGAGAAGGTATTGGAAGGGCCAGAGGCCTACAAGAGCTACAGTATGCAGCTTCACCATCACGCGTGTCTCACCAGCAAAAGAAGGTGCACTTGCGCTGATCTTCAGGCAGGTCAAGACCAGGAGGATTTGGATTGATTGTATCACACTGTAGCATGTTTAGCTCCCTGAATACAAGTAATAAAATCACATACCGCTGCAAAAATCCTACCACTATTATGGTTACAATTATCTCAACAAACTTGCCACAGGACAAGCTTGTTCTCACAGCGAGTGCAAAAAATGCCTTCAGCCTGATCATAGTTCATTATCTAAATAGTAAAAATTAGTGCAAGAAGCAAATGCAAATAAGAAATTTCCATACCGTTATGTGTATGCATACTCAAGAAGAATGTTAAATTAAAGATATTTACATGCTGAAAAGCGCGTTTGAAACAAGAATTATGAGAGATTATCAGGGCAGTGCTGAAAGCCTTCTGGCTATTAGAGAAAGTGAAAATTGATGTATAATTACAAGATGCTTGAAGTACAGAAAGAAGTGTAGTACAGACCATGTGGCTCATTTCCCGGCGTCTCTCTATACTTCCCAGTGTCCCAAAACCCTCTACTGAACCCTGGACTGCATTCTAGACTATATTCTGAACCCTGGACTGGATTTAGGTACTTGGACTCAGATTTTGGACTTGGACTTAGACTTGGACTTGGACTTGGACTCTTGAGTTCCCATTTGGTCTCTACTGGGGGCGCTTAAACTTCCCGCCAAGTTTTGCTTCCATTTTACCAAGCCCTCTACGAGGATTTTACATATTATACCAATCCTCTAGAGGGTGGGTCACCAAGCTACCTTCCATACCAAAAAATTATTATTTGATCAAATTTGCTCCATACATCCCTCAAGTATGGAGTTGTCACATCAATAGTCAAACAAAAAATTACTTTGATCTTGTTGTTTAGAGAAATGAAATGGGTGCGTACTGTAAAATACCAGTTGAAGGGAACTCATTGAGAGATACTATAAATGTTATTGCAAAAAAAAAAAAAAAAGATCTCTCAAGCTGGAAGCCGGTGCATGCCACTGCATGCCCTAAACTCATATCATCTGGACACGGACATGTTGCTGTTGATTCTTCTCAAACATCTTCTCATCTCAACCATTTCTCAGACTTTGGCAATGGAACCAAGCCTCAATGCTTCAAGTTTTGTCAAAGCACTCATCTTGTTGTATCTGCTGACTCTGCTCTCACACCCGGGTCTCTTGCATATTGAAGGTTTCATCAGTTTTTGGGAGAATTGAGTGCCTTTTTGTTTCGTTCAGACTGAACTTCGACCACAATGTACATTGTTGTTTCATATTGCTACCTTTGTTTTATCTGCTAATAACTCATTTCAAGCTCTCATGCTTGGATAATGTGCTGGTAGCCTTGTAGGGACTCACTTGCATGTACGTTGTCTCATACATTTTTTCCCTCTTCCTCTGCTAATGTCTGCACCTCAGGCTCTTGTGCTAGGCAATTGTGTGCTGCTTGCGATACTGGTTTTATTCCATCTGAACTGCCGCTAGCACAATTGCTTCCTCAAATTCCTTCAATGCATCAGGAAAACCTACATGTGCAAAAGTTGCTAGAAATTGACTAAAAGTAGTCAACAAATGCAAAGCATGTGCAAAATTTGTCAATTATGGCAAGATTATACAGATTATGCAAAGTTAGGTCTGTTATCCATGTCCCTTGGTAAAATTGGCATTATGTTCCCAGATTAGACAATTTCATGCACTTTTATACTCTAGTATTCACTTGCATGAACAATGCTCAATGGCGCAAAAACCTCTTATACTATAGCTCAACCATGAGAAAGCAGGAATATCATGTATAGCCAACTGCAGCATACTACTACATACATTGGTATAATAATACAACAATATCAGCATGGGTATGCATGTATGCACTACCAGTAGCTTCACAGAGGAAGCGGATGGTCAAAGGTAGTAGTAAAGCTCTAGAATACTGATACAGATGAGCGAATGTTATAAATGCATTAAATTGCATAATTTCTGCCATTTTGCCTCGATTTGTCTTATTTATGCAATTTTGATGATTTTATGCAAAGTTATGATAACTTTGCATATTAAGCTTTTCCTGATGACAGTGCAGCAAAGTCCACAAAAAAATATGTTGTTGTGCCTTATGTCCTGTTGCGGTGCATTTTCACTTTCACTATCTCCTCACTATCTCTGATAGCTTTTTCAACAGCACCTCCAAGGTCTTTGACCCTCAAACCTGGCTATAATCAAGCAACTTGTGGTGTGACAAAGCTTTAATGATTCCAGCCTGGAACCATTGCTCTTCATGAAACTAGATGCTACCAAAAGTCAACCATATTCGCAGACTTCCCTTTCAATGACTTATTCATGAGATTGCAAGGTATGTACACTTGCTCCCCATTCTACCCTTTTGCTTACCGCCTTCTCTAGACTGGTCTCAATTTGCAATCTTCCGCTGTCATGACATTTCAATGAGGCTTACTTGGTTTTGCTCTTGGACAAATACTATGATTGTATCTAATGTATCTTACCTTCCGTTTCTTGTTTTGACATTGAAATATATATATATTTTTTATTGTATTTTTGGTGCTTGACAACAATGCCTGTATGAATGTATGGGTAGCATGGGGTCATTCCATGTATAGAGGTATGGAGATGCATGGGTGATGTTGTATAGTCTATCTACCTCCCTTTTCTTTTCCATACATGGTATGGAGTGGTATGGAATGGTATGAGATGTATGGACTCATACACCCATACACTCCCTAACTTGCTGATGTTGAAGCCTGGTAGTTGTTAGGAAGAAACATCATTGATCTCACAGTCAAGTGTGATGCAGATGGGGAGTTAGACCGGTGCGGACAATGTAGCAACTTTGTTGCAGCGCGATAGTTCCAGGCTCCAATCTGAGCAGTGATGATGAATTTTTGGGAATGGGACTCTTGATTTTTTCAACATTGCAGAAGCTTTCTACTACAAGGCTGTTGGACCCTAGTATTAAATATCCACTGTATTCTCTTCATCTAGTTCATGTTTGTGCAAGTGGAAAAGCCATGAAGGATCATCAACCATAGCTTGACAATGAAACCCGGCATCCACTGTCTATTGTAAAGCTGAGTCTCATGTGAGCGTGAGACGAGCTTCAAGTTGTTGGGGAATTTGCAGCTGTTCATGCAAGTGGGGGACAAGCTGGGGGGGGGGTCAAAAGTCAAGTTCTTATTCTGTAGTTAGCCTCAGTATATATAGAAAACTATCTAGCTTCTAACACACCAGCATATAAGTGCTAGTAGGTAATCAGTTAAGTCTTGGTGAGACTGAGACTCGGTAAATAAGTAAGTTATTCAGGGTTTATGTACAAAGGTAAGTAAAAGTAAGTAAAAGTCTATCTGATCAAGTCTGAAGGACTTGTTGTAACTCATACACATATAGATGCATGTGAGGTGCAATGCCCTCTCTCCATTTTAAAAGAAACTGCGGCCCTCTGGGGGGTGTTTTGTGAACTCCCCTTGGTGAGCTGATTGTAGAAGCAATGCCTCATTTAAGAATTCAATTCCCTTGAGTTCATCCTTGAGTTCATCCTTCAATAGTCTAGCCTAGTATAACTAGTATGTGGGCTTATTACACACCTTGCTTAACAACTTGTTATCCAACAAGCTTGTCCCACTACACCATACTATGCATAGGACTTTGATCAAGGTGCATTCACTAAATTAAGTATGGTAGCATTGTGTATACAATTACTCTGTGGCCCTTGGAGTACAATAGAGCCTTGTTGGGCTTTAACTATCAGCTTTGGTGTGATATGGTTCTTAGTATCTGTGGTTATAGTCCCCATGGAACATAGGATTTTCAGTTCCACATGGTTTTAGCCTTGGCCAAAAAATTGGCACATCACGAAAATTTAATGTAAGATCTTCTACATGTTTCAAAGACATATGTCTCCTTAATTTGAGCAAAAAGTACAAGGAAAAAATTCAGGAATTTTGAACTTGTGCGAAATCACACTTTTTTCAGGTTTGCACGAGATGCTTGATTTTTAGAGCCATAAATACTGCACAGATAAGTATAAGATTTTGACAGTAGCTTTGGTACATCTATTAAATTGGTACTGCCAACTAGTGATGTGCCGGCCCGGCTTTGGCCTACGAGCCCCGACTTTGGCCTGGTGGGCTGGGGCTTTGGCTTTCCAAAAGCGAGGCTTGGCCCAGCCTGGCTTTGGCCTAAGCCGGGGCTTTTCAGGTGGCTGTACAGATTTTCTATACCGTACCATTTCAACCAAAAGTTCACGGTATGTGACATGTGACCTCTACTGTTCAGAAAATTTAGTGTTTACAAAGTGCAGTGACCTGTGACCGATTTGTGAACTGTTCACTGGCACTGAATCCACCTGTCTTTTTGGTTCATGATATGGTGGATATATTGTTCTGAAGCCAGAAATGGTTTCTTTGTAAGCAAATCAAGGCTAATTTGAGTGTTTTTAAGGATTTTTTTTTTTTTTCCATTTTGGAGGAATATTTTTTGAAAAATATTTTTGTTTCAGTTGTCACGGTGTTCACAGCCCGACATGACCAGTGACACCCTCCCGTGAACTGTTTGTTTTGAGCCAAAGTGATGCGTGACTGAACTTTTGGTCAAAACAGTACAGTATATAACAAAGTATAAATTTTTGTGACACAAGTTGTATTTAGTGTACTGTACTTGAAATACTTTGCCTAAGAGAATATAACTGCGAACTAGGATAGGAATAAAAGAGAAAAGGGCATGTGCAATTGATGTGCAATGGATATAAAGACTGTGGGAATATTTTTGGATCAAGCCAACAAAAGGCTGAGATGAAGGAAAATTGAGTTAAAGAATTGAGCAAACTTAAAATTAGATTTTATTTGCATAAAACTAGACTCAAAGTGGCATTTAAAGCTGCATAAACACCCTTACACTGTATGCTGAAAAGCCCCAGCTCACGGCTTTCAAAAACTGAGGCCAGGCCAAAAGCCATCCCAGGCCAAAGGTCACGGCTTGGCTTTTCACGGCTTGGCTTAGCCGGCCTAGGGCTTTCAGGCCGAGCCGGCACATCACTACAGGCTGTTCTGGATCCGGACTTGTGTCCACCATCATTTCCCATCATTTCCCATCATTATTTCCCATTGCAGACTGTCAATAGAAATCAATGCATCCACCTGTGGCAGCTCTGAAAGAGGGCTCATCATCAACAAACACGGGAAGTATGTGTGATACAAAGGCATCATGCTGGAGCATGTACCCCATGTGTGAATCATGGCACCCAAACTCTCATTGAAGGTCCATGGATTAACCATGGAGCCTCCAGGGTATGGAGGGTGCATAACTGAGTTTGGCACTTGTCCAAACATCAGCATTTGTGAGTAAGATGGCATGGATGAACCAGCCATCACCACTGGATTGTATCTAGTTGCAAAGTTGGGGTTCAAGCCAGCTGAAGGCAGGATTGAACCAAACACAAAACTTGAAGGATTGGATTGGGATTGTGGCGTCAAGCCACTGTAAGAGAATTCAATGTTGGACTGGGTCCACTGTTGGGAGTATTGCCAATCAAGGCATTTTGAGGCCCAGTCAAGGACTGGTCCAATGTAGGAGGAGCAGTAGGCATTTGGTGCATCAGCAAAAATGCTCTGGGCCTGCGGTAGCCTAAGTAGCCTGGGTGACCTGAGGTTACCCTATAGATCAACCTCAGGTAGCCTGGGTAGCCTGGGCAGCCTGGGTGACCAGGGCAACAAAGGCTACCCTCTAGGGTTCCCTGAAGCCACCCCATAGGGCTAACATGGATGAACCTGAGGAAGCCTGAGCAGCCTGAGGCAACATGAGATAGTCTGAAACTTGGTTTAATTTTATACAACCTAAAGAGCCTAAATAACTTCGGGTTTTAAGCTATTAAATATATAGATGTTCTGTAATCACAAGCAGTGCTTGATAAAACATCTATAGATCAAAGTTGTAAGTAATTGCACAAAATAAGCGCCAAACTGCGTGGGCACCTGTGAACTGCGTACAATCAAAAACCTGTTTATGGGGTCAAATCATATTCACCAAGAATATACCAGTTTACCTCCTAAGCTTGCTACACTTAAACATGAGTCTGAATAACTTAAGTGAGCTGTTCCGAGATGTAAGTTAAAGTCAATGAGATATTAAGAAGCTTCTTCTAATGAGAATACATTAAGTGAGTACAATAAGAACAATAAAATAGTATAAGTTGAGCCACATTGAGTGATAAGACTAAGTATAAGGACAGGTGAATTGTGAGATATCCAAGATGTTTTTTAGATACCACTACTTATGATAGGCACTCTCAGGCTACCACAGGTTACCTCAGGATGCTCAGGCTGTCTCAGGTTCACTCAGGTTACCTCAGGCTACCTCAGGTTGACATAGGTTGCCTATAACCACCTGAAAAGACCAAGGAAAAGGGGATAAACCTGGATGACCTGGGCAACCTAGGTGACCTAGGGGATCTAGGTTCCCTAGGTAGCCTAGGCACCCAAAGGAAAGCCTTTGGTAACCCAGGGCCCAGACCATTTTTGCTGATGCTGGTCTGCATTTGTCAATGTTGATGTCCAACTTGGAATTTCAATTGAAATCCCAATGCGCCAACATTTGATTTGTAGCAGTGCCTCCATCCCGGATATCCACTTGCATGTTGAATCAACAATTCCAAAGAATTGTTGCATAGTAGTTTCTACCAGTTGGTGACTCCATGCAGCTCTAGATACTTATCTAGAGTAGTTGTCGAATCCCCATTGGGATTCTCGAGACCTTTGACAGTGCTCCATTCCATATGGAACATGAAATTGTGTCTATCCCAGTAATGGCCCACAATTTCTTGAACTTGCCATTTAACATTGGATTCATCTAAGCTTTTCATCAGAAAAACCTGGGTGTTTGCCATAGCAAGGTCCCCTTCTGTGCAGCTCTGTACAGCTCTGTACAGAACTGTGCAGAGCTGCACAGAGGGGGACCTTGCTATGAGATCACCCAGGTTTTGCTGATGTTGCCTGGCTCTTCCACCAATGCCCTTGACATCAGGTAGAAGCTCTTGAGGGCCTTGGTGTCCTTGAGGCATTCAACTGTTTTCACCATCTTGCTAAGTGTAGCAAGATCAAGAGCGGCACCTTGTTCTATCATCTCTGAGATGATATGTGCAGGCAACTCATTGAGGAATTTCTTCCTCAGGGTATAGGAGTTTGGTGGCTATGTCATTCTTGACCCCACCACTGCAGTTTGGCTTTATATGCCCTTACACCCTTTTTGGGGTCATAGGTAGTTGTCTTGAATTTCTCAGCTGCCACTACATGCATCATTGTAGTTAGCACAAATCAGGCAAATAGCCCAAGAATGAATTTCTTGAAAGTCTATTCTAGTTGGGAATGATGAAGTCCTGTAATTTCGTTGTACCGTCTTGGATATACTTGAAATATAGTCATACTTCTTGCCCAATTTGGTAATGGTGCTAAGCAAGAAAAGCGCCCATAAGTGCCCAGTGGGCGCTCTGATAACTAAAATCCGCCTGGAATAAGGTAATATGTAGTTGGTTTTGATTTTACCTGCATCAGCAAAACCTCTATTTTCGCTGGAGAAGACCCATTCATTTGGGACATCTCTGGAGCAAGGTCCCCTATTCCAGAGACCTCTGGAGAAAATTGACAGTTTTTTTGACAGCTGTCAAGCTCCAGCAAAAATACAGGTTTTGCTGATGACTGGGGAATTTCCCTTATTAACTTATATAAAAGCCATATTGTACCCTCTCGAGGCTTTTGTATAAGTCTCTAGTGAGGTGACTTACAGGTGATTCCTTTTGCTTTCAAATATATATATATATATTGCAAAATGGGGAGGAATGGGAGTGGGATGCAAGTGAAGCGGAAGCATGCTGGGCTGTTACTGCGGGCGGTGCATGATGAGATATTCGGAAGAGGATATGTTAAATTCTTAGGATTTGTGGAAAAATATCTTCGGATTGATGACTTCGGATTGACGACTTTGGTGAAATCTCGAGAGCACGGGCGCTCCTGTATCTTCGGAATCTCTTATTGTATATCGCTTGACTCTTAAGATCCACAATCACTAAGAATATCTTAGGTTTCCGTGCAGCCGTGTATATTTACCGAGGTACTGGAATATCAATGTAGAGTGCTCCGAGGAACGGGAGAAGGAAAATGATGATGGATTACTAAATTTCGGAAACTTAACAAAACGCTTATAAGCCCCATAATCGCATAATCTGACCTCCCTATCAGCACTGGTTATAAACGGGCTTCTGATTATGGGGCTTATAAGCGGTTCTAGCCGGTTATAAATCTCCGATAACTATGCCACAACTAACGGGAAGATCTAGAGGTCTTTGTTCACATTCCTAAATCTCGATTGCGAGTTTAGGGTTGTCCTTTTTTTTCTTTCTTTTTTTCACGCTAGTGTGATGCATACCCGTTGATAGGTCCTATCTGTTCAAAGGGGTCCAGGGAGCCCCGATTGATTGTTTCATGATAGAACCAAGCATCCAGTAGTCCAATGGCAAAAACACGCTCCCAGTCACCAAAAAAGAGGTTTATTCTACATTCCCAAATTTTTGCCAAGATATCACTCACTGAGCTCAGTAAGTCAATGAGCGGGAGAAGAACAAGTTGAGAACAGTGGATGAAGGCAGATGCCCAACAAAAGTAACTCCACATGTTCTATCGAGTCATGGAATCTTGAAGGGGACAGGGACATGGTCGATGATTCGGAGGGAAATAGTTTCGGCGTTATTCCTTCCGATTTGTATCAAGAAGCACCGGTCGGTCAGCTACTGCGCTGCTACTTATCTTTCTGGAAAGACATTCAATTAAAGAAAGGAGAAGTTTGGCTACCTGCATTAGCACAATACTGAAGGGTGCATTGTTAATTTGTTCCTTGATAGGTTGTGATGACACTCCTATATTTCCCTTTGACTTTCGTGTATGAGTGTCTCACTTGTCACTTGCCCATTTTAAGTTCCAGAGGATTCTAAAATTGAATTTCATTCTCTCATTGCTCCATGAAGCGATACACCTAGTACTAAAGTCTGAACCCAAGTACGCTAATTAGGGGTCATGATCGTAAGCGAACAGGAACAAGACTTCTTTCTTTTCTGTATAGAGGTCTGGTTAGTGGAATATACTCCAAGACACTTCCGCATATCTCACTCAGCGTAGGTTCTCCTGTGTCTGCCACTGTGTATCAAAGTAAGCATGACAGGTAATGCGTAGTAAAACAGACACCCCACCTATGGGTAAAGCCCCTACATTCAATGCGCAGAATGTCGCAGCAATGAGAAGGCAAGTGAAGTACTTGGAAAGTTTGCTCATAATCTTTGGTTTCAAGAGGGTTTGGATTGCTTGGTTCTCCCCTAAGCCGCCCTCCCTTTTATGGCTGGCCGTTAGTACGCACTTCACATGGTCACCGGTGAATATTGATGGTCATGATTCATCGGGACATCCCTAACATGATAATCACTGAGTGTGGGCTTCCATTTTTGATGGTCATATTTGACAGCACCCGAAATCGAGGTTCGGTTCGCTCGGAACATATCGGCCCACAATCCCTCCGAGTGTCTGTTGTGTTCTGTTTAATATAGAGGATCAAGTGTTGTCATTTAAAACCTGAGCATATGAACAACATGGACCATAGGCATTCTGTCTAATATGCATAATCGATATACCGCGCTGTCTTCTGGAGACGATTTGATTCCACACAAAGAGGACATCAACACAAGACCTCCAATGAGCCTTGCGATGGTAATTCGCTATGTCCTTCCAACATCGCTACTTATCTCTGTGGCGTTTAATCTTGCGGCTCTCTCAGGATTTTGGTCATTGAAGAGCACTTCTTTTCCTACGGAGCTTTCATTATATTGTAAGTTACCATTATCTGTCCATTAAACGTGGGTCTTACCTGGTGTACAAATCAGCGCCTGCAAATGAGGCAGTCTCATACAAAATCGTCAAATTTCATCGTGGATACGGAAATGACACGCCAACCTATGAAATGGCCCCATCCCCCGAAGTAGATGCCGCTTGGGCGAATTTGACATCGACAGCCAGTAAGTAGGATTTTTTTGTGAAATTCCAAGAACTCACCACAATGACTTTTTCTGTACAGAGATAGCATCAAGCATCTCTCGGGAGCAAGCTAAAATGATGCCTAATAGGACATACCCTATACTGGGCCATGATGGCCAATATATGATCGTTCTCCACATGTAAGCCTTTTTATGTGGACTTTGCACTTGATAATGACTGAAAGGCCCGAACAAATCTCAGGTACCATCTGTTGCACTGTCTTGTAAGTCTGCCTTTCATCACCTGGTGTCTTGAACCTTATTGAATGATTACAGGATCTTCTACGAAAGCTAGTACATCCACTTGATTATCCTACCTTTGCTGAAGACAGCAATGTGACAATGTCCCATGCTCGACATTGCATCGGCTCACTACGGCAATCTATAATGTGTACTGCTGATACGACTCCTGTGGTCTTTCAATGGTCTGACAGAGCTGGTGGGGCGCTGTCGCGGACGGACGTGAATCATGTTTGTCGAGATTTTGATAGGATTGTAGAATGGGGAGAGCGTCATCGGTTTGATGGGATAGAGAACATTGACATGACAGTCTTTATTCCTGATGATCTTGACAACTAGAAAGGAGACCATTTAATTTACTATTGTGTTTGTGTGCTCAAACAACAGACTTACACTTGGTGTAATGTACCATTTCGATCGAGAGTTCATCGATTCTGAATTTTTTGACCAAAATAAATACAAAATAAATCCAGACAATTGAGAAAAAATTAAAACCACACTCCGATTTTTTTGAGGATGATGGATGACTGAACTCTCGATCAAAATGGTACAGTAGTCTCGATGCAGTTGCATAGGATTTAGTACTTCAAGTTTATTCGGCCTCAATTAGTTCCCTGAGAAGTTAGGTAGTAGATTGATACTTCCTAATCAGGATGATGCAGCATCAGCACTCAGTTGCGGATATTGGGGAATCCAGATCACATCCTCTATTTTTCTCGCCATCCTTCTAACATCCAATTTTTCACTGACATGGAACATGAGAAAAAATAAATATATTCATTTTGAATGCTCAACATTTGCGGAACGTACCGTAGCAGAGCTATTCAGTCGCTTCATAGACTCATATCTTTGGTTTAATTTCTCCTTTACTATACATTGCCCCTCGGTCTCCAAATTTAAGCCCAAATTTCACATTCTAGTTTCCTTCCAAAAACAGGCTACATTATATTTCTTGTTCTCACCATTACATTCCGAAAGTTGAAGAGGAATTGAAGGTAAAAATTGCGTCCGGGCCTCCAGCGTGTCGCCAGAACCTTGCCACCTCTGCGAAAAGCTTAGTCAACTTCTTATCAGGATTGCCTCAAGAGCTACCCCGACGTCACTGGATCCTGAACTAAATTAAATTCCAGATGAATAAGCTTTTGCCATGGTCTTTTGCTTAGATTACATCACTTTTTGTACCTGTATTTGGGCATCTAATAATAATTCCCTCTTGACCTCATACCATGATCATAGTGAGAGGATAATCTCAATCAGTTGTTTTTAGAATGTCATCTACAGTGTAGTAATTCTCTAGAATACTTTCAAAGTATTCTATGTGAAATGCTGTAGATGTTGATGGACCAAGGGGTGTGCAGGAATTTAAGTGCCCATATAGGGTTGGGAGGGGAGGGCGGGGTCAAGAGGCCTTAAGACTAAAATTTCTGAACTTAATTTATTGTAGCAATATGGCCTGGAATCAACACCTTTACATGTTTTATGCATTTTTGCACATTTGGCAGGCACAGGATACTGTACCATTTTGATCAAGAGTTCATCGATTCTGAGGATATGGTCAGGGTCCTTTGGGACCTATAAAATCAGTATGTTGCTGCATTGCATCAGCTTCGCGTTCAACTTCTTCCCCCTACTATGCCCGCATTGAAGCTCATCTTTGTTTACAATTACTGTAAGTCCAATAACAAAGTCTTATGTGCCATTGTCTGACTCATCTGGTTACTTCATTAGTCTTTATGTTGGCTGGTGGCTGGGATGTGGAAGTAACTTAAACAAGTAGTTTTATGATGAATCAATGATATACTAGTAGCAGTACCAGTATAATACCCTCCTGTACCATTATTTATAAATACAATGATTTCCTTGTCTTGCACGCTTGCTTGCACTCGGCATCTTGAAGTCATCAAATAATATTGAATAGGACCCTGAATTCTTCAGTTTCGTATAGAATGCCATCATTTATATGAAACCGGAGCATTCCAAAGCAATCCACAGAAGTCCACAGCAACCCACATTTCTGTACAGAGGGGTACCTTGCTGTGCATTTTGTGAGTGCTGTGGGTTCTGTACAGAGCTGTACAGCTCTGTACAGAACACCCAGATTTTGCTGATGTAACTCAAAGGCAATGGACAAAAGTATCAGTGAGTATTTTAAAATTTTATCCAGAGGTTTCTATTCATTCCTGTATAATTTCTTCTTTGTGTCATTTGCTCACTGGTAGCTGTATATGTATCTATGTTTCATGCCCTACAGCTGCTTTTACTCACTGATGTTTGTTTGCTAAATCTTTGTGTTTGGTCTCCGAGTTTTATTGTTGCTTCATCCTGTACCTGTGCATTCTCATTTTTATTTAGTTAGGCATTTACTGACCATTGTTCATCTCTTTTAGTACAATGCAAGACAAACTACTCTTTGCTACTATTCTCTGTCTTAATATATATCCCTTGGTAAACAGCCGCTATTCCCTTTCAATGATGTCACTGCCATGTCAGAATCATTGATTGTAGCCTTGCCCCAATTATAGTACTTACTGCTAGTAACATGAATGTGTAGTAATAGTATTGCTCAATTCAATATGTGTATGCTGGGGAAAAACAGGTGATAAATGATAAAATTGTGGCCCATGCTGATGTTGCAATGATATAGGATGTATAAAGTAGTATAAAGATGGTATGGAGGAATGCACCAAGGGGCGGCCATGTGTCACATGCGGAGGTATTTTTTTTGTTTTTGAATCAATTTATTGCATGCAAAGGACTACCTTATGATGCGCATAGGTCTATCTAATAGTAGTTTCCTTATCAGTACATAGTTTATTAGCATAGAGATTAGGTGTTCCAGTGATAGCTCATAGGAGCAGGGAAAGAATGGCGGCCCTTGTGGGAGTATAAAACTTGATGCACACAAGAGCTGATGGTATAGTCTTACCCATCATGCTCATGTAGAGTAGAAGGAAAGAAGTAATCACAGTACCCTTCAAGCCAGAACACTCTTTCCCTTCCCACACTACTCCCAGTCCCCATGTCTCCCTTCCTCCCTTCCTTCCCTGAGTTCTTTGTATAACCACTGAACCACATGACAGGCACACACTGCCTCAGTGCAGTGATGTAACCCTTGGCTATAACATTGGCCCATTTTTTTGGGTGCCCAATCTGAGTCTCATAGGGGGTGCAAGTGTTCCCTAACTCTTGGCCTGAGCTTCTGATGAGCCTACAGTGAATATGCTGGACAGTTGTGAATGGCCTCCTAACATGTCTGCCATGGTCCAGAGCCCCAAGAGAGAGAATGGGTGGTGAGTGTCAGGCCTTGGCTCATTTCCAGACACTCCCTGCACCCATTATCCACCCGCTGATGTTTCCCACACTTGGGGAGCATCCGCGGATACTTCCTGCACTCATTACCTAAATTTTGGGCGCTTCCCATGCTTATTTACCATTTATCCTGCCTCCTGGGTGCCTCCCGCACTTGATAACTATCCATCAGACCCTCCCAACGAGTTACACAGCCTCCCTACAGTATATAAGTAGACACCCCAAGTCCATGTACCCTAGTCTGTTATTACCACTGTTACCGTTGTTTTCTGGTTTCCAAATCTATTCTGTTTGCTGTCTATCTGTTTTGTCTGTTCTGACCAGCTGTGCCTTCAGAGCTCTGTTCAAAGGCCCACTGTCATCTGCATTGACTGCGAGGCTCCATCCATAGATCCCAAATCTATGTCTGGAGCTCACTGTCTTCTATCTCTGTTTACAACTTTACAACCAAAGCTCCTTGGGAGCTTCCTATTTGGGTTTTGCTACCTCTAGAACCTCTGGAACCATCCGCTTTCACCCTATTCCATCTGCTCCCACACTATCTCCGTCCGCTTCCACCCTATTCCCATCCACATTTGCTGTATTCCACCCGCATTATCCATATTTGGACATATTACACCCTTTTGGACCACCCCTTCATCCATATTCCATCTGCTTCCACTCACTTCTGGTCATCAGACCACAATACCACTGATTCCTCCTGATTACATCATTGGGGGGCCCATACACTGCTCCTTGCACCCCAAGACTTGTACTGTTCCGTACAACACTCCTACTACTGTCCAAACCCACCTTACAGCACGGTTACCCCGGGTGGTCATGTTCGGTCTCCACTTACATCTAGGTGTGAGACATTCAGGATAAATTGGTTCAAGATCCATTTTGTGCACCGGGTCTCACAGTGAGAGTCAGGATATGAGTAGAGGATGTGGTTCAAAAGGCAAAGGAGTATATGTGGTTGGTGGAATATTGGTCAGTGGTGGGGAAGAATCAGAGGTCCAAGGGTGACCACTGATGCCCAAAGGTAATCTGAAACTAGCAAGCAGAATCCACCTGTTTCTACCATTTTGGAGCCTTTCCGAGAGATAGTGATGAGACTAATGAGCTATCCTGCTTAATGAAGGTAGCTAGACTTCTGTTCATGGTGCAGGGTGCAGCTATAGCCCATCCCTTGCTTGAACAACAGCCAGCAGCAGCAAAAACTGCCTGCACAAAGCGTGGGAAAGGGACGAGATGGTGGTGGTGGTACAAGATCAAGGGCCTTCTGCATGAAGAGGTATAAATAATGTATAAACAGTTGATAAAAATATGTAGTCCATCTTTTCTTATATGGGCCCCGCAATGTATGATGGCATGTAAAGGCTGTGATATTATGGCCTTTAAACAGATCTGAAATTGCTGATGGACTTAAATATGACTGCCAGTTCTCACAGGAAATCAGCTGTGTACAATGAGAATGATGAGGAATACAAGCTCTTATACTCTCCAGGCATTTCTTGAGCTTCTCTGTCCGTTGATGAGTTAGATTTGTGCTAGGTATGAAAACCAACCAAACAACAATCACCCCAATCAGATTCAATCTAAAAGGTCTAATCTAATGCAAGGAAGGAGGCTGTCAAAGGTTCCCTCAACTACTAATTGATTCACAGAGAAAAGCACTGGACAGTGGCACAGGCAGTGCAAATGAACAAGATTTGTATTTGGAGGAAGGTTGTGAAAAGCCAACTAACACACAACAATGCACTGAACTAATTGAGGGGGAAAGCAAACACCAAAGCACGGGTCAAGTACGCCGACTCAAAAAACAACTTTGCATATCCACACAAACACCAAGGCATGGGTCAAGTATGCTGACTCAACAAACAACTTTGCGTATCCAAGGTGAAACACCCAAGCAGTAAATCTATGGCAACTTTTCTTAAGAAAGTTGTTTTATACTTAAGTAATACTCAAGTAATACTTAAAGTGTTACCTAAGTTTGCATAAAGCAACAAATTAGTTGTCTAGCACTTATCACCTAAGCATTACTTAAGTAAACTCCAAGTATTTTTTACCTAAGTAATTGAGTAAAATGCAATCATATTTCTTGGTCTGTGTCAAGTAAACAGTAGATAAAAAAGAAAGAAACATATTGTACTTGAGTAAGTATTTATCATCAAGTAAGTAAGTAAGTAACTAAGTAGGCAAGAAGTAATTTAGTCAGTAAGTAAGTACATAAAAACATTTAATGAACAACTGTAATTGTTTCCTAAGAGAAATACTTACTTGAAGAATACTTAAGGAACATAAGCATTTCTTAAGTACTGTATAGTTTCAAATTTAAGTTCACTAGATGTTATGTGTTACGCCTTGGACCTATTCAGCTCATAGTTCAGCCACTGTCAGGCGGCGTTACATTTGCAAATTTAGTTCAGTTGAGTTCATATTGATAGTGGCCGGTGTAGCTGGCCGCCAAATTTGGCCTATAAGCACCAAAAAATTGAGTTCGGAGGCTAATGTTATACATTACAAAGACGGAAATTACACCAGTTCAAAGCTTGCCTTGCTACACCATACTGCGCATAGGACTTTGATCGAGGTGCATTCACAAAGTTAAGTATGGTGCCATTACGCGTACCATTACTCTGCAACCTCTTGGGTAGAATAGGTCCTCAGTGGATTTTAACTGTTAGCTTGGGCTCACTATAGTTCTCTTATTGACCATGTTTTGTTATACACAGAACTTAGGATTATTAGTTCTGCACAGTTCTAGCCTTAGCCAAAAAATCAGTGTATCACTGTTTTATCTTGGTATTGACCATAGACACCATACTCTCATTCCAATTATGAGTCATATATCTGTTCAAGCTATCCCTATAAATCACAGTACCACCAAATCAGGAACTTACACTTCTGCCACTTCATACATTCTATTCATTCATCCAAATGTGAATTTCTGTTGTTTGGAGACATAGTTCCCGGCTCCATCGCCTCCATCACCACAAAAACCGTCAATGTCTGGCAAAAAGTTGCTCCTATGATCCCTAGTATTTTATTGAATGTTTATGGCCATCTTACCCGCTTGTACAACCTAGCTTTGTTTTTGATCATGATCACAATGAAAGCTTTATGAGTTCATGATGCTGAAGAATATCAATCATTATTATAATTGTTATTGCAGGGTGAAAAAAGTGTGCACTCATATAGCCATCCTTATTGCACCAAAACAAATATTCAATCTTGTTTTGCAACATAGCTTTGTTTGGATCATGATCATGATGCAATCAAGTAGAATTTGATTCCGTAAGTACAAACATACAATCAATACATCTGTGAATTGTGATGATTCAGAGAAAAAATAAACAATAAGTCTTTTTCAATGAAGTAGAATAGATTTGAGAATAACAATAACTAGCTTAAATAAAAATATGTCTAGTGAAGACATCTAAGCTTCTTGGAATTCCAAATCATGCTCAGATACTGAAACATGACCCCCAAGAAATCAAGCATACACAGGTTTCAAGTAAAGTATATGCTTTGTACTGCAGTTGCTCCTGACAAAAAGAAAGCTAGGTTGTGCAAAAAAGGATTATTAGTTATTTTTCTTCAATAAGAACAGCTATATGAGCTTACATAAGTTACATTTTCTTTTCATGATCAGTGAAATACCACTGCAGGGCTTGTTGGAGGTCCTGCATCGATTTCCTCTATGTGTGGAATCAAATCATCTCCAGAAGATAAAGCATACATCGATTATGCATATTGGACAGGACTCCTATAGTCCATGTTGTCCATATATTCAGACTTTAAATAGCAAGACTTGTATATTTGACAGGATGCTTGATATCCATCCGGTGGTGATGTGTAGTCCGAGCAAACCGCACCTCGATTTCGGGTGCTGTCAAATTATAAATATGACCATCAAAAATGGAAGCCCACTGATTGTCATATTAGGGATGTTCCGATGGTTAATGAATAATGACCATCAATATTTACCGGTGACTTGCCGAAATCCCGATGAATAATGACTGACCATCAGTGAGCCCAGATTCGTCGAAATACCAAATGCATGTGGAGTGTGTACGCAGCTAGCCATAAAGGGGAGGGTGGCTTGCATCGTAAAAAGGGCAGTTTTGATTGGCCGGGTTGACTATCACACTGCCAATGATTATACTTCGGTCAGGCTGAAGAACATAAGATAAATGTACTTTTTCATACAAGTATATAAAATAAATATTTCAATGAACTTATGAAGGAATTACATCCAGACCCTCTGAATTTTAAATTTTAAACAGACTTCCGAAAGAACACTTCTCGATTGAGCTCTGAAAATAATAATAGTTTTGATGCGGATGGAATACTTTTACTTCACAATAAGAGTGAAAGTAACTATTTCAAAGAACCTTCCAGCTGGTTCCCGAAAGACAATACTTCAATTCTCGGGCCGAACTGGACAGCGAAAGGCAATCTTTTAGTGAAAGATTGAATTGTGGCCTATGTCCCATGTCTGTTCAGACAATGGTTTTTTCAAGTTTTTCAAGGTTGAAAAAAGGGAAGAAAAAAAGGAAAGAAGGAGAGTTTACTAGACCTACCGTAGATTATTGTGACAAGAGTAGATGGCGAGAAATGCAATAATGAGTGCAGCATTCCAGTTTCGCCGTTTGATTTCAAGTTGAATTCAAGCGCCCATTTGGCTCGGGTTTTGACAGCGCTTGGCTTTTCAAGCCCATGTCCTTTCGGAGAACGGCTCGATTTAGACTTGGGACTCAGCCAATCATTTTCAAGATGTTATAAATCTCAAAAGATAACCATAAAGCGCCCACGTAGTGCCTGAGATAACACAATGATTAACTCTTTTTAGAGGGTCAAGCCGGCGCGGCCGGGAGCGGGTAAGTACGCGCAGAAACGCGAAAAGCACAATAACTTGCTCAATTCTGAATGGAATTGGGTGAGGATGAGCGCATTTTGAAGCAATTTTGAAGCTCTAGCGAGCCCCATGTATAGTTCAAAGCATACAAATCATTTTATGTATGTAAAGCTAGGTCTCGTGTGTGCGCGGGACGTGCTTTGAGTGCGGCGGGGTAGAACTCTCGCAGTTCGCTTAGTACGCAGGTAAAAGGTGGAGGAAAACAAGAATGTCCTTTTTTCTAACTACCAACGTTGAGTGTAAATACCAGGACGTCGAGCTTTTGACACTCGGCGTATAGCAGTAAGTAAGTAATAGTTCGAGTCTTGGCGAGACCGAGACCCTGTACGTAGGTAAGTAGATGTTCGGTCTTTATGTATATACATGTAATAAATGTCCATGTCAAGTCCGGAGACTTGTCGCGCTCATACGCGTACAGACGCGTATGAGGCGCGACAATGTACCTAAAGTTTGAGGTTTTAACATCTCTAAAAGCAAACAAACTTGCAAAATAACGCTTGTAAAATTTAGTCCTTGCAGTATGTTCCTCTTATAAGTTTTATCTAGTGTGCCCGGGCCAAAATTGGAGTCTGGGGCTGTGAGAAAACAAGCTCAAGTGTGTGTGTGGACCTTTACACTACCTCTTGAGCTCACTTGCTCATGGCCTCAAACTCAAATTTTGACTTGGGCACACTAGATAAAACTTATAAGAGGAACATACTGCAAGGAATAAAATTGCAGAGTATTATTTTGCTTTGGTACAGCCTTGAAAGGACCTGGCTCAAGATTTAAGTATGTGAATTATATATTTTTGGCAATTAATACTCCCTAGAGCTTCAGGATAGTTTCAAAATTCACTCAATCTGTTCAATTCTATTGAGAACCGAATGAGTTATTGTGCCTTTTGTGTTCAGTGTGCTTGGAGATGGAGTGAGACACATGTGCTCAAGTTTTGCTTGCTCACAGTCTTAAACTTAAATTTTCTCCAAGGGCACACTAGATATAATTCATATGAGCTCCAGACTGCCAGGAATAAAGTTTCCGAAGGTATTTTTGTGAGTTATTTTGGTTTTGGAAGTAAGCACTTATTGGAGCTTTGAGATTTAGGTACAAGGAATTATATATATATTTGTTAATCTACATATATTCATTCTTGAAGCCTCAAATTCGCTTTCAAACGCGTCCAAACGCGTTCAATTCCGTTGAGAATTGAGCGAGCTATTACAGTGCGGGGCGACTTCGCGCGCAGGCAATGCTTTACATGTGAGATACCGTAAATATGTACTTACGTGATCCCATCATGGCTCATGATGGACGACGTAATGTCCCATGTCTGAATTTGGACATGGGTCTGAACAGACATGGGACATGGGCCTGAATTGTTCTTCGAAACAATTACGTTTACTCTTATAGTGAAAGCAGGGCTTTCAAGTTGACATTGAAACTATTGTTTCGAGAGTCCAATTGAAAGCTTTCCTTTCGTACATCTATATAAAGTTCTAAATTCAGAATGTCGGAATTGAATTGACTCTCTACTCTTTTGAATTAAACATTTTCTGTATTTTTCTGAAAAAGTACACTTCGTATAGGGATTGAATTAATTTATTTCCCATCAAGCTTCAACCAAATTGAAGCATAATTATTAGCAGCGTGTATACATTTTTGTACTATAGATATGGTATATGAAAACTGGGTTGCGGGAAAACCGAGATAAAATGCGGCTTGTTAATTGAGCTGCTTGTTTGGGTTGAAAAAGCCGGTCAATCAATACTACCTTAGTTACGATGTAGGGGAGAGCCAAGCATTCTGAACTGGCTTGAAACCACAAACTTTGTCTTTCCAGAGAGATTAGCAGTATCACAGTCTTGAACCGGTTGTGATGGATCTCATCACTGCTTCAGTAAGTAAGTCGTCAATTCCCAATACACAATTCACTTCTTTCACATTCTAGAGCTTTAGTTTAACTAGTATATAAGTAGATACGAAACAGCAGTAACGATACCTTTTACTTATTTCGAATATCATTTTATTTAAGCTTCATTTGTGTGAACGTAAGCTTAAGGAGATCAATCAGTAGACCCGCGAGCTCACTCTTGGACCTCAACCTTGACGACGCCTGATGCGCGAGCTCGACTTCGCCAAGGGATATTCTCGAATTCAGGTGAAATCTCTTTATTCTAAGTTTGACAAAGGTTCTGAACCCGTAGAACTACCTAGTTCTATTACACCGGTGCTTCTCGATACAAACCAGTGGAAGAGATAGAGAAGCAGTTCCCCACATTGACCTTGTCCCTGTTTTCAAGATTCCAGACCTCACGATACAAAGAGCATTTAGGGTTACCCTTGTCGGGCATTTGCTTTCATCCTGTGTCATCAAGTTTTCTTCTCCCGCTCATTGACTCACTGAGTGATATTGCGATCAGAAATTGGAAATGTAAACGAAACCTTTTTTGGTGGTTGGGAGCATGCTTTTGCCCTTCGGACAGCTGACTTCCCATTGGACCACTGGATATCTCATTTCTATCATGAAACAATCAATCGACGTCCCCTTTGAACAGATGCGAGGGTACGCATGTATCACACTGGCAAGGCAAAGATGAGTAACCCTAAACTCGCAATCGAGATTTGGGAATGTGAAAAAAAAACCATAGACTGGATCTTCCCGCTAATTGTATAGTCCATCTCTTCTCCCGAGCTCCTCGGAGTACTGTGACAGCTATATACGAGTGGACGCTTTTCCCCCCCTACAATCACGATCATGATCATGATTGATTCTTTCTACATCTTGAGCTCTCATCTGCCGGGAATTTACATGACATCCTTTTAATGCTTGTAAGCCTCCATTCCAGATACCTTTGCCGCCCATGTCTTCTCAGTCGGATACCCCAGAATTTCCTCCTGAGGTTATATTTGCGCTCAACAACACCTGGTTTTCATCCTTGGTCATTGAAGCCCTTATGAACGGTGAGTCATAATCTGACTACTAGGAATTCTACGGAATAGCTGATGTCCTACATTGTTGGGAACTACTCAAGGAATATATACAGCGATTATACTGGCCGTTATATACTCATCTAGTATGTGGCAATATCGGTATCAGATAATAGTTTGCTTATTCTGCGATCATAGCGATCAGCAAGGAGAGCCGTAGCAGCCGAAATCTTTTACTCGGTCTTACCTTGGTCATGTATATGTTGTCGGTCACTCACCTGGCCGGTACTTGGGTGACATTGCGCAGTGCTTTTGTTCTTGCGGGTACACCTTTGCAGACATTCGTCATCTTGAATAGCCCTCCATTATGGGAGCGTGTTATTGGCGCAGCAATGCCGTGCATTGGTATTATCATTGCTGACTGCGTGATTGTGAGTGCACCGGCTCTCAACAGGTGGTCTTCATTTGTGTTTCAACATATCTGTGACAGATTTGGCGTGCCTGGGTCGTATGGGGAAAAAGATTCAAGGTTGTAGTCTTGCCAGGACTTTTGTCCTTGACTAGTACAGGTGAATACTGGGCCCGTAATCAGTTGAAATTGATTCTTACATTCATTTTGCAGCATTTGCTATTCTTACAATCACTGCACAAGCCGACATCTCCAACACCACTTACCAAGGGAACGTCTATGTGCAAGCTGCCATTACATTTTTCTCGTTGTCCCTGGCCACAACAGTAATATGCAGCGGGCTCATCATTTACCGTATTTTATCTATGCGCAGTGACTCAGGATCCTATAACCGGGTTGTTGAGGCTATCACTGAATCTGTAATCCTCTACTCCATCACTGTGATTATCTATGTGCCCGTAACAGCTGTTGAATCGCGTCCCAATCGGTCATCAGTCTCATTTAATTCGGCATATATTCAATCTGTTATGTTTCCAATGTCGGTATGTGTGCCTTGCTTTTACCAAAGAGATACCCAAGTGTGATGCACTTCCTCAGGGAATTGGACCGACGCTTTTAATCTTGCGGTCCATTTTAGGTCTCACCCGGGCTCAAGATACCTGGAGCCCTACTAGTCCAGATAATTCCCTAATATTTGCTGGAATTAGTAGTGTTTCTCGGGGCGATGCGGAGACGTTTAATAGCGGACATTTGACCGCCCCTGGCGTTGTTAGTGACTCGTCTTTGAGTCCTGAGAGCAAAGATTTGTTGGCTCAAAAGTAGTACAGTGGAACAATACATATACTTACACCGCCAGTAATTACGTTCAGTCTGCGGCTGTCAGGCCAGATATATATTTTAAACATCCTGGATAATGACCAGTTTTGGCTGTCTCCAGTTGCCTTTCAAGCTCTTCTTGAGCTTGCCACCTACAAGATTATGACTCATGAGTAAAAGCTTTGCTTTGTAGCATAGCATCAATAAAAGGTTTTTTCAACTCAAACTTTGACCTGAATGTGTTAAGCCAAAGTTAAGCATCTGTGCAATGGAAGTTGTTGATGGCAAGGTAGCATTTATGTTCTGCATATCTTCTGGAAATCTCATTGATTATCCATAATTATCACATTTATTATTGATCATCCAGATAATCCATAGGCTCAAAGATGTAGTCAAGGATTTTCTGAGTGCGCTCCAGCTTGACAGCATTGATTTGCTGTGTTGGAGTGCATTTCCATACAAAAACATGGTTATGTGAGGTCTGTACTAACAAGAAAGGTCAGTAGAATGTATAGTGAAGATATATCTTATCATGATATACCATATATGGGCCATGAGAATGATTACACAGTTAGTTAGTCCAAGCTCCAAGCCCAAAATATAAAACTTGATTTCCAGTCTGTTTTTCCAAAATACAGACACCCTTGCTTACAGTTATGTACAAAACTAATGGCAGTAGCTTAATTGGAGGCACTTTTTTTTCAATTCTTCTTGGATCAAGCAACTGTCATTAGTTTTGCACATGGCTGTAAGTCTTGTAAAATATTTATGACCTATATTCCTCTGAAAAGTACATTTCCCCTCTGTATTGAAATAAATGAATTTCCCACAATGCTTTAGAGTCCGTTCGGATTATTCCACAGGAATGTGGAATGCGGAACCGGATGCCGGTCCGCCTCCATCGCTTCTTCTTTCGCTATTGTCACTGTAGTATTCTAGAGTATCTTATGAGTAAACGAAAAGCTGGAGACCGTGGAATCGGTTATAAGCCATTTTATGGGTTCATTTGTACTTCTCAGCACCAATATCTTGACCCAAAACCGCGAAAGGGCAGTTTGGACAATACAGTGCATCATTGCGCTTGTTACCTTTCTCAGCCCTCATGTTACTGGAGATGGTCATAAAGCTCTGTATAGATATGGTCTGAATGTCCTTCCAACAGCTCATCTACCCACTCTTTTCCTGTAAGTTTTGAGGTGTGGTAAGGCCGTATTGGGTCCCAGTAAGCAGTAGATGCATATAGTACTCCTGCTAGTGCCACAAAGCATGCAGCCTCAGCAGCTCCCTTAAATCACTCTTGTGCAATGCCTGCTAATATGTCTGGGGAGCTGGGAGGCATTGGGAAAGCAAAAAAACGATGAGAACTACGATAGCTATATAGGCGGCACGCGCGGTGTGAAGCGGACCGGCATCCGGTTCCGCATTCCACATTCCTGTGGAATGATCCGAACGGACTCTTAGTCAGACTTAAGCATAATTATTAGCATTTCAAGTCTTTTCGAGTGCCCATGTTGGATCTACATAGTAGTACGTACACACGCTGATGCGAGAGCAGCGGCTGCGAAAATTTTTTATCATGCGTGCGAAAATCTGGGCTACCTAGGTACCCCGGACCGGGTCCAGCTTTCATAATTAGCGTACTTAGCTCTTTACATATTGCTTAGTATACCTAAAGGGAAGAGCACTCAATGTTACAAGTACGCTAAAAGTACCCATGCTAGCTTTAACATACTAAAAAAGGGAATTACGTGATCGGTCCGGGAGGCGCAGACATGTCCGGGATACTCCTCTTGCTTTGATGTGATCAAAGATCATGTATCAGGTGCCGCGCGATTCATCATCAAATTGAAATGCCTGGGAAAAAGATGCCAGGAAAACAGCTTATAAACTGTGGTGTTTTTCTGACACTGTCCCACAATGCACACCAACACTTTCCTATCCTTTTCCCAAACACTTCTCTCCGTACTCGGAATTCTTGATAGTGTGCCTCGAATTGATGTGAAAAACGCAACAAGTATCTGCCCGGGGTTAGATGGCGTCAGTGCGTCATACGCTGCCTACGTACCGTTACAAGGTCATTCAGAACTCAACCCCAAGAAAACGTTTTTCTGGTGGGTCTAAAATATGTTACAAGGATCAGCAGTTGCCGAATCCTAGCCTTGAAAGGTTATTCGAAGCAGAGAACAACGCGGAATCTGCCCCATTGGTGTATGTCATGAATCTAAACATTCAGTCACTAATTGACAAACCTTAGTGTGCTTGTCGGAGGGGGCCCCGGGACTAGTGCGCTCACTTTTGCAATGATGGGATTTGGACCATGTTCTTTGACTTCAACGGGATTAAAACTAAATCCTTACCGCTGGACAAAGCATTTTAACGTTTTGTCCCTTGAACATGTATGTAGGCCCGACTTTGCTCTATTTATCTGTCCAGCTGATTTCGTTCCAGCCGATTGACACCGGCTATTCATATGGGATTCGAGTCAACAATAGTTTAGATGCTGCAGAGGATGCTTATGACTTCTTCCAAAAATTTTATCAAACATTCCCTCACCTTGCAAAGTGAGCTGGTTATCTTGTTATCCAGTTAGCTGATAGCCATCAGCTTATATGTTGCTATTAGGAATCCAATGATCCTTACAACAGGATCATATGGAGGTGCTTTTGCTCCTCCCATTGCCACTGTGATCAAGAAGCATAACCAGGAAATAAGGGACTCATGGCTGCCTACCCAAAATTATTACATCAACCTTGAGTCGGCAATTATCAGTGCTCCGTATACGGTACATTTTGATTTTTTGCTGTAGTCCTCGGCCATGCCGTACTGAATCGCTAACTATTTACAGAATCCCTTGACTTACTTTGAATGGTTTCTGGAGTATGCTTGCCATGATGTCGAATTTTATAATGCCACTACATGTGACCAGTTCTATTCGGTACTTCCATCCTGCTTGGAAAGCATTCATCTAGCATTCTCTAATCCCTCGGAGAAAAATCGTGCAATGGCTACATCACTCTGTTTTTCCATGACTTTGGGTGACAGTCATGGTAAAGCCACACATGATATTCGAGTTACATGCAATGAAAATCAATCTCCCATAGATTGCGTCCCAGACTTTGCTTGGGCAATTGCATTTTTCAATCAAAAAGATATTAAAAATACGCTTGGGATACCAGATGCAGTGAACTTTCGAGTATACACGCCGGAAATTGAACGGAGTTTTGGGCTTCCGGAGACTTGTGTGTCACTATCATGATGCAAAAAAAAACCTGCTTAAACGCCTTTTTCATAGTATGCATCCATTCCATCTCATGTATGAACCTCTATTGGCAGATGGTCTGAGGGTTCTTCGTGCGTAGCCTTTCTGAATTTCAATCAAAAGAGAAATGTTTATACTAATAACTTAAGATTATGTTGGAAAATATGACCCCACTGTTTCATGGCTTTCAACACTATCATTTGTGAGTAGTATGCACAAATTGACATCCTATTCACCGATACTATCTACCTTGTAGGTGAAGCAACTACAGCATCCTTTGCAGTCTGAATTTATCTCTGCCTATGATTTGCCATGGAACTTGACCAATACTTCTGCAACAGTGAGGACCGTTGGAGAGGGTTCTGGGTCTATAGGTCTGGTAATCATTGAAGATTCTGGTCACTTTGTATGTTTACTCTCATTAGTTCCAATTTTGAAGATTCCACACTCATATCTATCAGGTTGTCCAGGATCAGTCCGAGCTTGTGCAAATTATGGCGCGAAAGTGGATATACAATCAACCACTTTTTGACATCCCTGCTTAGATTTTTCAATGTGATATGTTTAGTTGCTGTTTAGTTTCTATACTTACTACTCAGAGGAATTCCAAGCTTTGACTTTGATTTGTCCTGGAAAACTTCATAGCCTAGTACTGGCTTCCTTGAATTTGTCCACACACTATCCCAAGGGAATGGAAGGGATAGTTCTACTCAACAACCTTTGCAGATGTTGACAGCCCTGAAATTTTCTCAATCCCATGCATTGAAGCATTTCAGTTGGATTAATGGTGGCTAGCTTCCAAGGGGTCACTGGGATTGCAGACCATTACACTCCGGGGTCTGTCAGTTCAGCCTGGGAGGCCACTAAAAACAAAATTTGTACCTCAACTTTTTTAGAGGGTTTTTGAACTGCACATGCATCTTTGGCATACAGTGCACTGCATTGAAATCAGGAAGCCAGGATTATGACAACTTTGTTTATCTATGCTTATTGGGGCACTTGCATGTTGAACGTATGATGATATCAGTCATTGCCAAGGTATTCTTATTCAGCCTCTGTAGTATCTTAGTAAGTAGCTTTATGGACAACATCATAGGTCATGCACATAGAACATACTAGAAGCATACCACCATATATGTAATGAATACAGTACTACAGTATACTGTTTTATTTCATTCAATTCGACAGTCACAGGTCACGGGCCCATGAAATGTTGTGAAATGTCACACTGGTCACAGATCATCATACAAAATTTGTCCAAAATCAACAGCTTTGACTGGCTTTAGCGCTGAAAAAGCTTACAAAGACTTCCATTTAAGGAAATGTGTTGAAATCATAATTCCGACATGGTGGTCACAGGTCCCAAGCCATGTTGAATTGAACAAAATCCAGCAGTATAAGGACTCCAGTAGTACTGCTAATGACAATGACTTCTACTAGTCTTCTACCTCTGTCTATTTACTCTACAAGCTTAACCACTTGGTGAGTGCTAGTCACTGCGCCTCCTAGCTTATACACTGTGCAACATTGCAGGTCAGCACCATTTAAATTTATAAATGATGCAAGTGATCTACAGTATACTTATGTATTGTGCTAAGCTGCCAGTGGGACCAAGTAAGCACACATAAACAAGGTTGCTGAAATCCTAGCTTCCCATTTTCAATGCAACGCACTGTACTCTCTGCAGAAGTATTTACCTGCTATATCAAATTTGGCCCATATGCAGCTGATACATCAGCAAAACCTGGATGAAGGTCATAGCAGCTATAGCAATCTATAGCAAGCCATAGCAGCCATAGTGCTATGAAATGCCATGAGCTGCTATGAGATCACTGAGTACTTGAGCAAGCTGTCACTCTCTTCCATCAATAGTATATAGCATTGATGAGTTGTCATAACTTCCCCAAGCTCCCTTCCTTCCCTCCCAAATTTCTTTTTTTTCTAAGTTGTTTCTGAGTTGCTTTGGCTCAGTGTTCTTGGTGAGTTTCATTCAAGCTGTTTAATATCTAATTAATCATTTCATACTATACTGTAGCTTTATCTATGCTATATACTAGTTACCATAGCTCTGTTTTGCTAAACTATCCTGCTATGTACTACTAATCTGATAATATATATGATTTATTATAATTATTTGGTCTTGCAAGTGAGAGAAACAATTCCAAGGACAACAAAAAAAATAAATTGAAAGACTGACAGATGATGCGATGATGTGCCATGAAATACAGCATCCATAGTAACCCATAGCAATCCATAGCAATCCATAGCAATCCATAGCTCTGGATAGATGGGGACCTTGCTATGGGTGCTATGGGTGCTATGAGTGCTGGATAGCACTATCCAGCACTGTCCAGTACACCCAGGTTTCGCTGATGTACCAGGCTGATACTGAGCATTCTATAGGAAATACAAGAACATTGTTCAAGAATGAGCTTAATAGTGAAGCAAAGTCATCAGAAACCATCAGAGGTCTCAGATTTTCCCAATTCAGAAATTCTCAACATAGACCTTGACTAAGGCCCACCCCTCATGAGCTGATGAAAACTGAGTGGCAAACCAGAGGTCAACATATTCCTTACATTTTTGTTTTCAACTTGGTCTCAAGTGCTCAGTATAAGACTGCTGCTAAATGGGGACTAGCATGGATTTGGGAATCTGGGTATCCACCATGCCCACTGTTGAGCTTCATACATGCTTGTGGATGAATCTCGGGAAAAATCTATTCAGCAAGCCCCCTTTCTCCAAGAAACCATGGGTTCCTCAGGAAACCCTCTCAATGATACACCGGTTTTTCAGCTAAGGCTAGAGCTGCGCAGAACTAATAATCCTAAGTTCTGTTTATAACAAAAACACAGTCAATAAGAGAACTATAGTGAGCCCAAGCTGATAGTTAAAATCTACCAAGGACCTCTTCTACCTAAGAGGTTGCAGAGTAACGGTGTGCACAATGGTACCATACTTAACTTTGTGAATGCGCCTTGATCAAAGTCCTATGCACACTATGGTGTAGCGAGGCAAGCTTGTTGGATAACAAGTTGCTGACCAAGGCAGATAAATGAGCCCACATACAAGCTATACTAGGCTAGGTCATCAAAGGATATACCCAAGGGGTCAAAGTCTTAACCAAGGCATTGCTTCCATGATCAGCTCACCAAGGAGTCTTCACAACACTCAATTTTATTAAATGAGGCAAGGTGGACCAAGATGGGGAAGTACCTTAACTGGTGCGCTCAAAAGTTGACGCTTGTTGGAAAGCGCCTAGGCAGATTGTTGCGGCAAGCCAATGTGGCCACATGACCAACTTGCTGTAGCTACTTCGAGAGCACAGAAGAACCAAGGAGAATTTCTATCTGAGCCTTAGCGTTTTACCAAGATCCATATGCTACCATGCATCTAGACTCAAGACCATGCAGAACTAGGAATAATAACTAGTCTCCCATTGGCGAGGAAAAACATAGAATACTTCCAAGGGCTGTTCTGATAAAAGAACTGGTGAGTCTTGTAAAAAGGCAAATGACTTGAGTCGATTCAGACCAAAATCCCAAAACTCAACCCAATCAAGGAAGACAAATGAACAAGGCAGAGAAATGTCAAGGCAAAACCATAGTACACACACATATATGGACATTATTTTATCTTTTTCTATTTACTTATTCTGTTTCATCATATCCCACTCAGTTTCTCTCATTTTCCTATTTATTATATCTTGCTCAGTATATAAGGGTAGCTATTCTATCTTGGAATAACAAGTTAGACTTGATACCTGAAACGCAGTACTATCTTAGGACCTGTAGTGATTCGTACATGCTCAGACACATCTGCATTGTCCTCTACCACCAGAGGCTATAGCGGTATTAAAATAAACCCTGACAAGTTCTCGGAGGCGTATTTTAATATTTGCAACAAGTTCTCTTATGGCCTATAACTGCCAAATAAACCCTAACCATAGTTTACTAAGATGGGGCTATATCTCAGGAACTAGGGGCCATGGGTAAAAATGGAAATGGCTACACCCCTTTATTTTTCTCCCTATTTCCAGTGGTGCCTCCGCTTAATCCTAATGTAAAATTAGGGTTATGACCAAATATAGTAATAAGCACTGTTTTGGTCAGGTCTCGTTAGGGTAAGCACTTTGTGCTTACCCTAACATAGAGACCTGATCAAAACAGTGCCAAACAAACAGTGAACATAGGTTAGGGTTAGGGTGGTTAGGGTTTAGGGTTGAGGATAATAATGGGGGTGTGGGGGCTTGCCCCCACTGTTAAAATATTAATCAGGGTTAGGGTTAGGATGCAAGGCAGGGCTAGGGTTGGGTGCAGGTGACCTACACAAGCTTGGGAAAAGTGTCTGTTTTTTCCCACGGGCTCTCGTTCTCTCTGTATCAATATTTCTTTTCTGGGTAAAAGCTGTGCTGACAACTTGTTGCAAATATTAAAATACGCCTCCGAGAACTTGTCGGGGTTTATTTTAATACTGCTAATGAACCAGCTGGGTGGCGATGGCAATGATGACAATGACTCAAGTCGTCGTGAAAAGGAGCTCGTTCTCAATGTATCTGTTTGCGTATAGGAGTGAATGACAAAACGAGACATTAAGCAGTCGAATTGGTTAGCCCATAGTTGTGGCTGGAGCTTGACAACAGTTGTATTTACCCCAAAGGAGGGTAATGTTGCTGTTGAAGTCCTTCAAATGAGAGGCATCTCTGCTAGATGTTGTGGGAGGAGTTATTCGTCCGAGGATTGTAGTTGACCGAGATTTGAAAAGAGGAATAAATAAAGCATATTGTCGAGGGAATTATCGGAGGAAATGCTGGGGAATTCCGCGTAGTAATGTCGTTAGGACATTTTGAGCTAGCGGTTGGGGTTGAATGACCGAGAACGTCGGAATTTGGAGGATGGGAAGGGGGATCGTGGAGGTACAAGAGAAAGAGTCATAATTTGGGCAGTGCCGTTACAGCTGGTTCATTAGCAGTATTAAAATAAACCCCGACAAGTTCTCGGAGGCATATTTTAATATTTGCGACAAGTTGTTGGCACAGCTTTTACCTAGAAAATAATTATTGATACAGAGAGAACGAGAGCCTGTGGGAAAAAACGGACACTTTTCCCATGCTTGTGTAGGTAACCTGCATTCAACCCTAGCCCTACCTCGCATCCTAACCCTAACCCTGATTAATATTTTAACAGTGGGGGCAAGCCCCTACACCCCCATTATGATCCTCAACCCCTAAACCCTAACCACCCTAACCCTAACCTATGTTCACTGTTTGTTTGGCACTGTTTTGATCAGGTCTCTATGTTAGGGTAAGCACAAAGTGCTTACCCTAACGAGACTTGACCAAAACAGTGCTTATTACTATATTTGGTCATAATCCTAATTTTAGATTAGGATTAAGCGGAGGCACCACTGGAAAGAGGGAGAAAAATAAAGGGGTGTAGCCATTTCCGTTTTTTCCCACGGCCCCTGGTTCCCGAGATATGGTCCCATCTTATCATACTATGGTTAGGGTTCCCTGGGCATATTTGGCTGGCTGACAACTTGTCGCTAGTATTAAAATACGCCTCCGAGAACTTGTAGGGGTTTATTTTAATACCGCTATAGCCTCTGGTGGCCGTTAACCGGCAGGTTATTTGCCATCGGTTATTCGGGGCATACCCCGTGCACACGGCCTGGCCTTGTTTGGACTCGTTAGGAAGCGCGACACTTCCTAACACTACCCCCTCCTTCAGGCTCAACCTTCCGTCCTTCCCTTGTTGCTCGTTCGTTCAGCAAGAACTCGGTCCCTCCGTTTTCTCGTGTGGCTTTTTTGGGATAGCAGGAAGCTGGCGTCGAGCGATGAACGTTCGGATGTTTTGAAAATTTTAATAATTTTCAAACATTCTTTGTCGTCAGTCCCGTATTCGAATCAGGGGATTTATGGCATTCAACACCGTCAATCCTGAAGGTATTTAGGGAGGGTCATTGTCCAGGTATTCCTCACACAATGCCCTCCCGCATTCCCTCTTCTGATTCCATGCCTTCCTTGACAGCAAATTCCCCTCCTTCGTACTACTCTCACGAGAATCCTTCCTCCAGATCTGACCCTTATCTGTTCGTCTCGTTTCTTGTTTTCTCGAGTCGTTCTAACGTTGTCCTTATTTTTAGCGATCCATCCTTTTTTACAGTCTGTTCTGCCTGTGCCCCTGGTACAGAATGCGAGCGATGCCAGTGTATTCGACGACCGGTGAACGTTATACGTCAATTACAACGGAGTTTGGGTGTTGCGGAACACGGTGAGTGATGACCTTTGTTGTTTGGATTCTTCTAACCCATTCTAGTAGATAACGCGATGTCGGGATTCATTATCGAGCAACAGCTCGATGACCTCCACTCCCTCTCCAACAACGTCGTCCGTCTTCTCACCTCTGTCGTCAACAGCCATCTTACCCATCTCCTTCGCGAAATTTTTCGTGCTATGGAGGCAACACTCCTTCAAAACTGACAAACGGCGTTGGCCCGGGGTCACGACAATATTGTATCATTGATGAACAATATGGAAGGGCTGGTTATCGCGGGTCAGACTGATGCCTTTCGCGTTTTCTCTGCCAGCAATGCCATACGCGGACCTCGCGACGCTGACGAGACGTTGGTTCATCGGTATGCCAATGATCCTCCTGTACCTACTCTTGACTCGCTTCTTGCACCTCTCCCTTGGCTGTACGTTGCAAATCCTTTTCTTTTTGAACCCCGTACTGACCCTGCTTGGCAGATACACCAGGAACCCGAACAGTAGCAGCTGGACCCGGAATGTTCCGGGTAGCTCCTCCAATTTCGAAGAGCGCTACTGTCGAAGGTGTCACGAACATCATGTCCCCGGTCGTTGCTGTCCCCGTCTTGTTCGTTGTAACAGGAACCGTTGTTCCCAACGTCCTCGTGCCCAACATCGTCACAGAAGCCGCCATTGTTCCAGCGAGCTCAACGACTCCGAGGGTTACGATGGTAGTGACTCTATCTAGTGTTACTGTTTTGTTCCGTTTCTCTTCCTCCTCTTCCTTCGTTACTCTATCTTTACAATGTAATGGGTTGCCATACTAATTTCTTTTTATCACTGTTTCGCTGCATGTTGTAGATTACTTATTTCTTTTAATTAAAATAATCTTTTTGTTCAACTTATTGAGATGAAAACGGTTTGTTGAGATTACTCTTTGATGTGATCTGTCTTCCAGATCCCCTCTTGTGAGTATTGTTCTAAACGATCCATTGCTGCTTTGGTTGCATGCGGTTTATTTGGGTGATTAAGTTGAAATTCTTGAACTAGTTGTAGGGCACCAGGTAAATTTGATAGAGTTTCCCAAGTATCGTCATCTGGGCCATATCCCTGCCATTGGACGAGGAATTGGATGCCTTTTCCCCTCCTTCAGGAATTGAGTATCTGTTCAACAACGTAAATGTTGTCACCCTCGATTTCAACAGGTGGAGGCAGTGAGGGTTTGCGGTTGGGGAACTCATCAGGAACATTGAGTTGTAGCAATGAGACATGAAAAACATTGTGAATGCCCTTTAGGTATTGGGGCAACTTTAAACGATATGCATGGGAGGAGATTTTCTTGGAAATCTCAAATGGGCCCAATCACTTCCAGTCAAGTTTTCGCATTCGTTGTTTAGTACGAATGTTTTCTGTGCTTAACCAGACCTTCTGCCCTGGAACCCAGTTTGGTGTTTCTCCCGTCGTTTATTAGCATGTCGTTCTGATTCCAAGTTGGCCTTCCTGATTTGGTCCTTCAGGTGTTCATGCAGTTTATTCAAGTCTTCAGCAACTAAATGTGCTGCATGATTTGGGACCTTGTCTAATGAAATTGATAGTCGAGGATTATATCCTTTGTTGGCAAAGAATGGGGATACCCCTGTAGCTCTATTTGGGGAGTTGTTATAAACAAACTCGGCTAAGGGAAGCATTTCCTCCCAATCATTCTGATCATAATTCACGAACAATTGTAAGTACTGTTCAAGGGTTTGATTAGTATGTTCAGCTTGTCCATCAGTTTCTGGGTGGTATGCGGTTGAAAGGTTTGACTTGATACCCAAGTTCTCGCAGAGGGATTGCCAAAATGCTGAGACAAAAGTTGAACCTCGATCCGAAATGATATCTGCGGGAATTCCATGTTTAGAGAACACATGTCGGATAAAGTGTTTGGCAAGTGTGGCAGATGTATCGGTGGTATTGCAAGCAATGAAAATGGCTTGTTTTGTTAGTCTGCACACAACTACCAGGATGGCATCAGAACCATTTGATTCTGGTAGTGCCACAATATGATCCATGGATAGTGAGCTCCATGGTCGTTCTCCAATTGGAAGTGGTTTTAAATATCCCATGGCTTTCTTTCGGACAGATTTTGTGCGTCGACATTCGTGACATGAACGTATGTACCGTTCAACATCGCGATGGATTCCAGGCCAAAAGTAAGTACGTGATATGAGTTGGATTGTTTTGTGAACACCAGGGTGGCCTCGAAGTTTGTGATCGTGATGTGTTTGCAAAATTTCGAGACGTATATCGGGGTTGGTAGGTACATACACTTTCCCCTGCTCTTAGGAGTAGTCCCCCAATTAGTTCAAAGGGTCCTGGCTCCTCAGATTTTGCTTTTTCTTCCATGTTGATCCAATAGCTATGCTTTCCAGATTCCCGGATCCTTTGCAACTGCAATTCCTCAGTTGATTATCAAGGAAGCTAGCAGCTGTTCTGGACGAATCAATATACGTTCATTATGTTGATTCACGGAATCCTGCAAGGACTTGGTTTTTGGGTACACATCAGGCCTTTGAGTAAGTGCATCAGGTTTGGCACCTAGGCATCCCGGCTGGTAATTTATAACAAAGTCAAATCCAGATAAGAATTCAGACCAACGTGCTTGACGTCTACTGAGCTTCTGAGTTGTTGTGAAGAATTGGAGGTTGTTGTGATTGAAATACACTTGCACAGTGTATTGTGAACCTCCAAGGTAGTTTCTCCATTGTTGGAATGCTTCCACAATGGCCAGCAACTCTTTGTCATAAATAGGGTAATTCAGCTCGGCTGGACCCATTGATTGTGCTAGAAATGCAACTGGATGTAGTTCACCAGTTTCTGCATGAGGTTGAGAAATTATAGCCGCCACTGCATAATCAGAGGCATCAGACTCCAATATAATTGGCAATTCTGGGTCAAAATGCTGCAAAATGAGGGCTTCCTGAAAAGCTGATTTTAGTAATTCAAACACTGTTTGACACTCAGCAGTCCAGTTCCAGGTTGAGTTTTTTCCTGTAAGTCTAGTCAGAGGTTTGACAATACCGGAATAGTTGTCTATGAAACGCCGGTAGAAATTCGCAAATCTCAAAAAGGACTGAAGTTCTTTAACAGTCTTTGGGGTTGGCCATTCCTGGATTACCTTTACCTTGGAAGGGTCCATATTTACACCTTCCGGGGTGATAATTACACCAAGATACTCTGTAGCTCTTGTGTGAAAATCACATTTTTCCGATTTTGCATGCAAATTATTGTCTCGCAATTGTTCGAGAACCCTTCGAACATGTTCTGATGTTGATCCTCATTGTCTGAATAAATAAGGATGTCGTCCAGATATATGACCACAAATATATCAACCATATCATGAAAAGTGTCATTCATGAAGTGTTGGAATACCAATGGTGCATTGGTAAGGCCAAAGGGCATAACCAGATATTCAAAGGAGCCATATCTGGTTCTGAAGGCTGTTTTCCATTCATGACCCTTTGCAATTTGGACATTGTAGTATCCATCTCGTAGGTCAATTTTGGAGTAGATTTTGGCCCTTCGTAGTTGATCAATGAGGTTTCCAATTAAGGGTAGGGGATACTGATCCTTGCGTGTGATTCTATTTAGAGTGCGATAATCCACACAGAGTCGTAGACCACCATCTTTTTTCTTGGCAAATAGGACTGGTGCTCCAATGGGTGAATTGGAAGATTGAATGAATCCTTTTCCCAACATCTCATCAATGTAAGTCTTGAGAGCTTTTAGTTCCACTTCTGACATGTTGTACAATTTTCCAACAGGTGGGAGTTTGTTGTCCTCTGTTTCAATTTTGATGTCGTAAGGGCGATGTTCAGCAAGCTTTGTTGCTTCCCCTACTGAGAATACCTGAACAAAATCATGATATTCTGGGGGTACATGTTTCTTCATGGATTCATTGAACTCGTCTTTGATACCAACACCAGAAATCTTGGGTCCTGTACCAGCTTCATCTGCTTTAACAGCACATGGTGGTTCCTTGATATTGGCTGCAAATGCAGTTTCTGGTTCTTCAGATATGGGTTGGATGTGAATAATATAGATATCACATTCATCCTTTATTAGGGAATAAAATAGAGCAGCATCAATAATGCTGATGTTGAACTCTTGGGTAGTTGAGTCTTCAACTCCTTTGAGTGGAGAATTAGCTTCCAGGTTTTCTTCTGGAATGGGATATATGATAGGAATTTGGGAGTCTATATGGGGAATTTCAATGTCATGAATAATAGTGGCTGACAGTTGTGCTTTTCCTCCAAAGGAAAATGTTAAACTGCGCCAGTCTATTTGAGGATTAAAGCGCTGCAACCATGGAAGTCCCAAAACAATGGGTGCAGTGGGGTGTAATTTTGTGATGAGAAAGTTTTCCATGTGAACAGTTCCATCTTCAAACTGGATAGAGGCATTTAATTTTTGCGTCATATTTCCAGTCAGAAGTAGTGTTCCCATCAAAGAGTGTGAGAGGCATAGGCTTTGAAAGAGAAGAAATAAAATTAGGGTACTTCCCTGCTAAGTTATAGTCAACAAATGACTTGGAAGCACCTGAGTCAATGAGAGTTGGAAATCTAGGAGAATTAGAAAAGAGTTTAGTGTAAATGATAAAAGAACTTTTTGCTTTTGAGGTGATAACAGCTGTTTCAGGGTTTAGTATGGCTGCTGATAATTGTTCCGAGGTATTTTGGTGTGACTGACTTAGTCCTCGGTCTAAGAGTCGTTGACGTTTCCCGGATTGCTACCTTCATCTCCTTCTTCAGGCCAAATATCCTGGCCCCAGGAGTCTGTAACAGTCCAGTATGTGCCATCCGGGTCTATTTCATATAAGACTCGAGATTCTTGTTCCTCAAAGTCTTCATTTACCATAAATGTTGCACGTGCATGCACAATTTCACTGCCTCCAATGTCATCCTCTGTTTGTTGAATTTCACTGCAGGCAGAGTCATCCTCCTCGTCAATGCACTTATTGCAATCCATACATGCTGCACGAATAATTGCAGGTGCATTGCCATGAGCAGGACAATGATAACCATAATGGCCCTTTTCTCCACATCGAATGCATAATCCTTCTCGCATTCGACATTCCCGTTCATCTTTGGATATAGGTGGAGCAGGAGTTTTTTCATCTCCAGTCATCCCAACTTTGGCAGTGGCCCCTGAAGGTCTTGAACTGGTACTTTGGGTGTTCTGATACCTTCGATTGGCATTACTTGTCACTGGAACACTTGCTGTGGTTGGTCCAGGTGGAGCTTCAATACGTGCTTGGGCATTATATGGTCGCCGGTATGCGTTATAAGCTCTAATTGGGTATAGTGGAGTTCCGTAATCCGGTATTTTTGATAATCTCCTCGTGCTCCATCTAACTCCAAAAGTCTTTCCACTACTTGTTCGAATGTGGTGGGTATTCTTCCTACAAGGGTTAAACGACTTCGCAAGTCAAACCTGATTTGGTCAAGTAAGCGCCAACGCATTGCTTCATCATTATACCCTGTGAGAAGAGCAGCATCTTCAAATCGGACAATGAAGTCTGCAAAAGGCTCAACTGGTTTTTGGAAAGTTTGGTCCAGAGTCGACTGAGCTTGCAGCTTCTCATCATAAAGTCCAAATAGTCGAGAGAATGCTTCTACAAAGGCCTCCCACTCATGTAAGGGTGCCAAATACCGGGGTATCATTTGTTGTTCTCTTTCCACCAGGTTCTGATAATATCGTGCAGCAGCACCTGTGAACCAGGAGGAGGCATATGTTACCCGGGATTGTGGGGTTGAATAAATTGTAGGTTTTGCTGTGAACATTCGATAGCAATCACTTAGGAACGGTCGCCACAAATTTCTATCAGAGCCGTCAAATGGTTCTGGTTTACGAATTTCCAGCTTTGATTCCCTAGCAATTGCATCTCGTTCAGCACAATTGTTATCGTCCCCATTTCGTCGATTGTCACCAGGATCACCAGGAGGCCCTCGATCACCTGGAGGACCTCTTTCTCCAGGTGGCCCACGCATTCCTTCTGGGAAGAAGTAATAGGTCCCAGGTGGTGGTGGGGGGTTGGGTGGTTGTCCTCCACCAACAGATCCTGGGTCTGGGGGATTTGGAGGTCCAGATGGTGGCCCAGATGGGGGTTGTTGGCCCGAATCATTATTATTGTTAGTAGGGGGTACTGGTGGTTTTGGAGGACCTCTTCCACTACCACCACCTCCTCCCCAGTATTGGGAACGATCATAGGAGTTATTGAAATTATGCCTTCCACTGTTGTCATCTGGATCTGGCATTTCAAGAGCAGTAGGTGGGAATCTTGGTGGTATCCGAGGTGGACCATCTCCTTTTGTTGAATATTCAAATTTCAAGGTTTCATGGGAACTGTTAGGATTTCTCTTTCCTCCATTTGAGTCTGGTTCTGGCATTTCAAATGTGGTAGGTGGAAATCTTGGTGGTATCTGTGGTGGACCATCCCCTTGAGCTGAATACTCAAATTCAGGATTTTCTTGTGTGGGTGGGTTGGGTTATTTTGGTTTGGTGGCTCTGAAGGTAGTGGACCTGGTGGAGAATTAGGGGTTCATTTCCTCCTCCTCCTCCTCCTCCTGACCCATTTCCTATTTTGGTATTTGGTGGTTCAGGTGATGGGGATCGAACTCTTGGGGGTGATTCTCCTAGTTCTTCCAAAGTGGTTTACCCAGCTGCTGAACTCTTCAGTTCCCCTTATTGGAGTTTTACCTTTCTCCTTCTGATTATTTTGAGTTTCAGAATTTGAACTCTGTTTTGCAGACTGGGAACCACTCCTATCACCTATAGTATTCCCCCGGCCTTCCCATTGTTTCAACCTGAACTCCTCCTTTCTTTGCTTCTCTTGCTCCAGTCTTTCTTGGAGACTTAAAGGTCTTTCTTCCTGGTTCAAGGTTGTTGTATGAGTTTGTGGATATGGAGTATACATATGTCCTCCCGTTCTATTTGCCAATTCTGACTGGAAAACAGGTCTCCTAGGAGGATTAAAACCAGTGCTGGGCACAGAAGGAGCTCTCCACGGTAAATAAGTTCGGTTTTGTGGTGTAACCAGAGGTACTTGTGTATACCCAGCTGCCAAATCTAGTGGGTATTGTTCTGCAGGTAATTTAAATTCAACAACCTTCTTTGAAGGTGCTGATTGTTTAATTGCCTCAGGTGATTCTTCCAGAACAATATTTTCCACTGTTGGTCTGGTGGGTCCTCCACTTTGTGGAAGTGCACTAGTTTCTACATTTCCTGAGGTTGATGTCTCCACTGTTTGGGGAATTATGAATAGCGGTTGGGGTTGAACGACCCGAGAACGTCGGAATTGGGATGGAAGGAATCGTGGGAGGATGAGGAAAGAGTATAATTTGGGCGGTGCCTGTTAACCGGAGGCTATTTGCCGTCGTTATTCGGCGTACCGTGCACGCCGATCCTGGCCTTGTTTGGACTCGTTAGAAGCGCGACGCTTCCTAACAATTACCCACCTCCTTCAGGTTCGACCTTCCGTCTTCCCTTCGTCGCTCGTTCGTCAGCAAGAACTCGGGTCCTTCGTTATGGCCCTTTTGGGATAGCGGGAAGCTGGCGTCGAGCGATGAACGTTCGGATGTTTTTGAAAATTTTAATAATTTTCAACATTCCTTCCGATCGTCCGGTCCCGTAGTCGAATCAGGGGATTTATGGCGTTCAACACCGTCATCCTAAAGGGTATATAGGGAGGTTATTGTCCAGGTATTCCTCACAAAATGCCCTCCCCGCATTCTTCTTCTGATTTCCATGCCCTCCTTGGCAGCAAATTCCCCTCCTTCGTACTACTCTCACGAGAATCCTTCCTCCCAGATCTGACCCTTATCCGTTCGTCTCGTTCTTGTTTTTTTTTTTTTTTTGAGTCTTCTAAACTTATCCTTATTTCTAGCGAATCCGTCCTTCTTACATTCGTCTGTTCTGCCTGTCCCCTGGTAGCAGAATGCGAGCGATGCCAGTGTATTCGATGACTGGTGAACGATTATATCGTCATTAAACGGAGTTTGGTGTTGCGGAACGCGGTGAGTGATGACCTTTGTTGTTTGGATTCTCCTAACCCATTCCAGTAGATAAACGCGATGTCGGATTCATTTCGAGGCAACATCGACGACCTCCATCCCTCTCCAACAACGTCGTTCGTCTTCTCGCCTCCTGCCGTCACGCCATCTTACCCGGTCTAAACTTCGCGAACTTTTTCGTGCTATGGAGCGCACACTCCTTCGACAACCGACAAACGGCGTTGGCCGGGGGCACGACGATATTGTATTGTTGAATGAACGATATGGAAGGGCTGGTTATCGCGGGTCAAGACTGACGCTTTTCGCGTTTTCTCTGCCAGCGATGCCATAACTCGGACCTCGCCGACGCTGACGAGACGTTGGTTCGTCGGTTATGCCAACAATCCTCCTGTATATATCTCGACTCCTCTTTGCACCTCTCTTGGCTTGTACGTCGCAAACCCTTTTCTTTTTTGAACCCCGTACTGACCCTGCTTGGCAGATACACCAGGAACCCGAAACAGTAGCAGCCTGGCCCGGAAATGTTTCCGGTGGAGCTCTTCCAATTTCGAAGAGCGCTACTGTTCGAGGATGTCCGAACTTCAGAATCACCTGGTCGGTCGCTGCGTCCCCCGTCTTTTGTTCGTTAAAACAGAACCGTTGTTTCCCAACGTCCTCGCTGCCCAACATTCGTCATCAGAAGCCGCCCTGTTCAGCGCAGCTCAACGACTCCGAGGGTTTACGATGTAGACTCTACCTTAGTGTTACGTTTTGTTCCGTTTCTCTTCCTCCTCTTCCTTCGTGTTACTTCTATCTTTACAATGCTAATGGGTTTGCCCTACTAATTTTTTTTTATCACGTGTTTCGCGCATGTTTGTAGATTACTTATTTCATTTTAATAAAATAATCTTTTTTGTTCCATACTTATTGAGTATGAAATAGGTTCGGTTGAGATTACTCTTTAATGTGATCTGTCTTCCAGATCCCCTCTTGTGAGTATTGTTCTAAACGATCCATTGCTGCTTTGGTTGCATGCGGTTTATTTGGGTGATTAAGTTGAAATTCTTGAACTAGTTGTAGGGCACCAGGTAAATTTGATCGAGTTTCCCAAGTATCGTCCTCTGGGCCGTATCCCTGCCATCGGACGAGGAATTGGATGCCTTTTCCCCTCCTTCGGGAATTGAGTATCTGTTCAACAACGTAAATGTTGTCACCCTCGATTTCAACAGGTGGAGGCGGTGAGGGTTTGCGGTTGGGGAACTCATCAGGAACATCGAGTTGTAGCAATGAGACATGAAAAACGTTGTGAATGCCCTTTAGGTATTGGGGCAACTTTAAACGATATGCATGGGAGGAGACTTTCTCGGAAATCTCGAATGGGCCCAATCGCTTCCAGTCAAGTTTTCGCATTCGTCGTTTAGTACGAATGTTTTCTGTGCTTAACCAGACCTTCTGCCCTGGAACCCAGTTTGGTGTTCTCTCCCGTCGTTTATTAGCATGTCGTTCTGATTCCAAGTTGGCCTTCCTGATTTGGTCCTTCAGGTGCTCATGCAGTTTATTCAAGTCTTCAGCAACTAAATGTGCTGCATGATTTGGGACCTTGTCTAATGAAATTGATAGTCGAGGATTATATCCTTTGTTGGCAAAGAATGGGGACACCCCTGTAGCTCTATTTGGGGAGTTGTTATAAACAAACTCGGCTAAGGGAAGCATCTCCTCCCAATCACTCTGATCGTAATTCACGAACAATCGTAAGTACTGTTCAAGGGTTTGATTAGTACGTTCGGTTTGTCCATCAGTTTCTGGGTGGTATGCAGTTGAAAGGTTTGACTTGATACCCAAGTTCTCGCAGAGGGATTGCCAAAATACCGAGACAAAAGTCGAACCTCGATCCGAAATGATATCTGCGGGAATTCCATGTTTAGAGAACACATGTCGGATAAAGTGTTTGGCGAGTGTGGCAGATGTATCGGTGGTATTGCAAGCAATGAAAATGGCTTGTTTTGTTAGTCTGCACACAACTACCAGGATGGCATCAGAACCATTTGATTCTGGTAGTGCCACAATATGATCCATGGATAGTGAGCTCCATGGTCATTCTCCAATTGGAAGTGGTTTTAAATATCCCATGGCTTTCTTTCGGACAGATTTTGTGCGTCGACATTCGTGACATGAACGTATGTACCGTTCAACATCGCGATGGATTCCAGGCCAAAAGTAAGTACGTGATATGAGTTGGATTGTTTTGTGAACACCAGGGTGGCCTCGAAGTTTGTGATCGTGATGTGTTTGCAAAATTTCGAGACGTATATCGGGGTTGGTAGGTACATACACTTTCCCCGCTCTTAGGAGTAGTCCCCCAATTAGTTCAAAGGGTCCTGGCTCCTCAGATTTTGCTTTTTCTTCCATGTTGATCCAATAGCTATCCTTTCCAGATTCCCGGATCCTTTGCAACTGCAATTCCTCGTTGATTATCAAGGAAGCTAGCAGCTGTTCTGGACGAATCAATATACGTTCATTATGTTGATTCACGGAATCCTGCAAGGACTTGGTTTTTGGGTACACATCAGGCCTTCGAGTAAGTGCATCAGGTTTGGCACCTAGGCGTCCCGGCCGGTAATTTATAACAAAGTCAAATCCAGATAAGAATTCAGACCAACGTGCTTGACGTCTACTGAGCTTCTGGGTTGTCGTGAAGAATTGGAGGTTGTTGTGATCGGAATACACTTGCACAGTGTATCGTGAACCTTCAAGGTAGTTTCTCCATTGTTGGAATGCTTCCACAATGGCCAGCAACTCTTTATCATAAATAGGGTAATTCAGCTCGGCTGGACCCATTGATCGTGCTAGAAATGCAACTGGATGTAGTTCACCAGTTTCTGCATGAGGTTGAGAAATTATAGCTGCCACTGCATAATCAGAGGCATCAGACTCCAATATAATTGGCAATTCTGGGTCAAAATGCTGCAAAATGGGGGCTTCCTGAAAAGCTGATTTTAGTAATTCAAACACTGTTTGACACTCAGCAGTCCAGTTCCAGGTTGAGTTTTTTCCTGTAAGTCTAGTTAGAGGTTTGACAATACCGGAATAGTTGTCTATGAAACGTCGGTAGAAATTCGCAAATCCCAAAAAGGACTGAAGTTCTTTAACAGTCTTTGGAGTTGGCCATTCCTGGATTACCTTTACCTTGGAAGGGTCCATATTTACACCTTCCGGGGTGATAATTACACCAAGATACTCTGTAGCTCTTGTGTGAAAATCACATTTTTCCGGTTTTGCATGCAAATTATTGTCTCGCAATCGTTCAAGAACCCTTCGAACATGTCTCTGGTGTTGATCCTCATTGTCTGAATAAATAAGGATGTCGTCCAGATATATGACCACAAATATATCAACCATATCATGAAAAGTGTCATTCATGAAGTGTTGGAATACCGATGGTGCATTGGTGAGGCCAAAGGGCATAACCAGATATTCAAAGGACCCATATCTGGTTCTGAAGGCTGTTTTCCATTCATGACCCTTTGCAATTCGGACATTGTAGTATCCATCTCGTAGGTCAATTTTGGAGTAGATTTTGGCCCTTCGTAGTTGATCAATGAGGTTTCCAATTAGGGGTAGGGGATACCGATCCTTGCGTGTGATTCTATTTAGAGTGCGATAATCCACACAGAGTCGTAGACCACCATCTTTTTTCTTGGCAAATAGGACTGGTGCTCCAATGGGTGAATTGGAAGATTGAATGAATCCTTTTCCCAACATCTCATCAATGTAAGTCTTGAGAGCTTTTAGTTCCACTTCTGACATGTTGTACAATTTTCCAACAGGTGGGAGTTTGTTGTCCTCTGTTTCAATTTTGATGCCGTAAGGGCGATGTTCAGCAAGCTTTGTTGCTTCCCCTACTGAGAATACCTGAACAAAATCATGATATTCTGGGGGTACATGTTTCTTCATGGATTCATTGAACTCGTCTTTGATACCAACACCAGAAATCTTGGGTCCTGTACCAGCTTCATCTGCTTTAACAGCACATGGTGGTTCCTTGATATTGGCCGCAAATGCAGTTTCTGGTTCTTCAGATATGGGTTGGATGTGAATAATATAGATATCACATTCATCCTTTATTAGGGAATAAAATAGAGCAGCATCAATAATGCTGATGTTGAACTCTTGGGTAGTTGAGTCTTCAACTCCTTTGAGTGGGGAATTAGCTTCCAGGTTTTCTTCTGGAATAGGATATATGATAGGAATTTGGGAGTCTATATGGGGAATTTCAATGTCATGAATAATCGCAGCTGACAGTTGTGCTTTTCCTCCAAAGGAAAATGTTAAACTGCGCCAGTCTATTTGAGGATTAAAGCGCTGCAACCATGGAAGTCCCAAAACAATGGGTGCAGCGGGGTGTAATTTTGTGATGAGAAAGTTTTCCATGTGAACAGTTCCATCTCAAACTGGATAGAGGCATTTAATTTTTGCGTCATATTTCCAGCAGAAGTAGTGTTCCCATCAAAGAGTGTGAGAGGCATAGGCTTTGAAAGAGAAGAAATAAAATTAGGGTACTTCCCTGCTAAGTTATAGTCAACAAATGACTTGGAAGCACCTGAGTCAATGAGAGTTGGAAATCTAGGAGAATTAGAAAGAGTTTAGTGTAAATGATAAAAGAACTTTTTGCTTTTGAGGTGATAACAGCTGTTTCAGGGTTTAGTATGGCCGCTGATAATTGTTCCGAGGTATTTTGGTGTGACTGACTTAGTCCTCGGTCTAAGAGATCGTTGACGTTTCCCGGATTGCTACCTTCATCTCCTTCTTCAGGCCAAAATGTTAGGATGTGTTGCGTTTGCTTCTCGAAAAATTGAGAAATGGGATTGTTGGACCGTTTTAACGGTTTGGAACGAGTTTGATTGGATTCGGAATGAGCGCTAACGGAAAACCGCTGGGCAGATATGTGCAAGTAGACCACAAAGGTGTGTTTAAGATGTTTTAGGAGATAGGAGAGTATGGTGGTTGTTATAATAATGATTATTATTATAGATGTTTAATAGGAGTGGGTGGGCTCAACTATGGTTTGTAGTAGGCTGGTTTAAAAGGTTCAAGCTTAGATTTAAAGCTTAAATTGGGGCGAACAGAGTTCGAAGATTTAACGTTTAAATGGTTAAAGAATTTGGTGGAGGTAAGAGAGAGGAGAGAGAGAGAGAGAGCATAAAGAGAGAAGAAAAACCGATTGATTGACAAAATAACTGATCTGGGGACCTTACAGGCAAGGTCCCCAGCTTATATAGTGTATCGGACAGGAAATAATATATCCTAAACGATCTTGTCGACCTGTGTAGGCGTAGTTGCGCAGTGGAACGCGCTGCACAACCTGTGCTTACGACTGGGCCACAGTCCGCGCAGTATTTGCATGGACTGTCTCTCAAAAAAGGGAATAGTGCAACGTGTCATTCAGGAGGATCGATACGTCGCGATAACCGTAATGTATGAAAATAAACGTACGCGAGAGTCGATAGTAAACCGTAAAGTGAGATGTCCGTAGAATAAACGATAGGCAATAGTGGGCAGTCGTGATAGAGGAGTTTAATGAAGTGACTAGGGTATTCGAGAGCGATAGTCCGAAGGAATGAAGACTAGTAGGGTGGCGACGGCGATGATGACGACGACTCGAGTCGTCGTGAAAAGGAGCTCGTTCTCAATGTATCTGTTCGCATATAGGAGTGAATGACGAAATGAGACATTAAGCAGTCGAATTGGTTAGCCCATAGTCGCGGCTGTGGCTTGACAACAGTTGTATTTACCCCAAAGGAGGGTAACGTTGCCGTTGAAGTCCTTCAAATGAGAGGCATCTCTGCTAGATGTTGTGGGAGGAGTTATTCGTCCGAGGATTGTAGTTGACCGAGATTCGAAAAGAGGAATAAATGAAGCATATTGTCGAGGGAATTATTGGAGGAAATGCTGGGGAATTCCGCGTAGTAACGTTGTTAGGACATTTTGGGCTAGCAGTTGGGGTTGAACAACCGAGAACGTCGGAATTTGGAGGATGGGAACAGCTGGTTCATTAGCAGTATTAAAATAAACCCCAACAAGTTCTCGGAGGTGTATTTTAATATTTGTGACAAGTTGTCGGCACAGCTTTTACCTAGAAAAGAAATATTGATACAGAGAGAACAAGAGCCCGTGGGAAAAAACGGACACTCTTCCCAAGCTCGTGTAGGTCACCTGCACCCAACCCTAGCCCTACCTTGCATCCTAACCCTAACCCTGATTAATATTTTAACAGTGGGGGCAAGCCCCTACACCCCCATTATGATCCTCAACCCCTAAACCCTAACCACCCTAACCCTAACCTATGTTCACTGTTTGTTTGGCACTGTTTTGATCAGGTCTCTATGTTAGGGTAAGCACAAAGTGCTTACCCTAACGAGACCTGACCAAAACAGTGCTTATTACTATATTTGGTCATAATCCTAATTTTAGATTAGGATTAAGCGGAGGCACCACTGGAAAGAGGGAGAAAAATAAAGGGGTGTAGCCATTTCCGTTTTTTCCCACGGCCCCTGGTTCCCGAGATATGGTCCCATCTTGTCATACTATGGTTAGGGTTCCCTGGGCATATTTGGCTGGCTGACAACTTGTCGCTAGTATTAAAATACGCCTCCGAGAATTTGTAGGGGTTTATTTTAATATCGCTATAGCCTCTGGTGCGCCACCCTACTAGTCTTTATTCCTTCGAACTATCGCTCTCGAATACCCCGGTCATTTCATTAAACTCCTCTATCACGACTGCCCACTATCGCCCATCGTTTATTCTACGGACATCTCACTTTACGGTTTACTATTGACTCTCGCGTACATTTATTTTCATACATTACGGTTATTGTGATGTATCGATCCTCCTGAACGACACGTCGCACTATTCCCTTTTTTGAGAGACAGTCCGTTCAAATACTGCGCGGACTGCGGCCCAGTCGTAAGCACAGGTTGCGCAGCGCGTTCCACTGCGCGACTACGCCTACGCAGGTCGACAAGATCGTTTAGGATATATTATTTACTGTCCGATACACTATATAAGCTGGGGACCTTGCCTGTAAGGTCCCCAGATCAGTTATTTTGTCAATCAATCGGTTTTTCTTCTCTCTTTATGCTCTCTCTCTCTCTCCTCTCTCTTACCTCCACCAAATTCTTTAACCATTTAAACGTTAAATCTTCGAACTCCGTTTGCCCCAATTTAAGCATTAAACCTTTCGGATTGAACCTGATTGGGGTGATTGTTGTTTGGTCAGTTTTCATACCTAGCACAAATCTAACCCATCATCAAAAATTTATAGATTATTTATTTAGACTATTTAGATTAGTAGATTAGAGTGCTTTATTGTTGGATTGTGCTGATTAGCAAGCATTGAACATGTCAGGGTTTCTCTGATGACCAGCCGAAACAGGTGCCCATGAGTAGACTGTAGAGGGATAACCAACACCAAACAACTTGCAATTGCACATGAAGGTCCATCATAGGGTGGAGATGCAAGAAAAGGGTGATTCAGGTATGCGGAGCCTGACGAAGTGAACAAAAACACATGTAACAACAGGGACATATGTGTGCTCATTGTCCTCTGCTTCATGGCAAATGATAATGTACAGTTGAACATCTCACATGGAATACGCTCATGTGGAATATCCATGGTATGGAATAGGAATATGGCTTCCTCAGAGTGGGAGGCAGGAATATTCCACTGATTTTGGTCCGGAATATGGAATGTGAGTATCAGGTCAATATTCCAAATGATGGTCACAAAAAAGGCATCAAAAGTTCCAAAAAAGTGTCTTTATTGTTTTACAGTTATAGTTTTTAGCATTTTCACTTCAGGCAAACAATAGAATTAACTTTGTACATAACCAATCACACAACAAGCATGCTAAACTTCAACCATGACTCAGAGGAAACCAACAAGTGGAGACAAGGGTCTGGAAGACATTGCTCAATATGTACAGAAGAAGCAGAATGGCAAGAGTGATGATGATGAGGAAGAGGAAGAAGCAGGGCCGGAGCTCAACCTTGATTTGGGGAAAGTTCTTGAAGCAGCAAAGCTTCTTGAGCCCATTTGTGTAAACCATGGTGATTTGGAGTGCTCATTGGATCTAGGCAAAGTGCTCCATAAACTTACACGGGGATAACTCTACTCAACAACCCCCTTGATTGTTGACAGCCCAATCGCAACCCCATTCTCAGAGAACCTTATCCCTCAACCCTTCCGGACCTCCATGGGACCAATGATGGGCAGCCCAGCAGTGTCACAAGTAATGATATATTAATTCCGCTCACCCGTCAGCCTATTAATAAGAATATTCTTCTAACTAGTACTAACAATTACTATCATGTAGTGATGTGCCGGCTGGGGCTCAGAGCCCTTGAGCCCTCTGAGCCGGGCCTGATTGAGCCGGAACTGGCCCCAGCCGCCTCTAGGGCTCAGGAGGGCCCAAAGCCCGGCTCAGATTCTTGAAAGCCCTGGGCCGGAGTCTTGGGCCGGGGCTCAGGGCACTTTATTTTACCAACGGAATGCATGATTTTGTGCTCAAATCTAACTATATTTTGCCAAGCACATAATTTTACCAAAATTTTACACCATTTTATAAGACTATTCTAAGGAAAAAGAAGCTTTATTCTGTTATCAGCTGTTGTGTAAGTGGTTGTAAATAGTCATAAATTTTAGTCTATTGCATTCTCTGGCTGCTTTTGAGGTTGTACATGTGCTCACAATGGATTTTATGCTTGGTTGTATGTTTTGCATTGAACTGACATTGAACATGACATTATTTGCAGATAAAAAAAAAGGGATTTCATATCTGTACCTTGAGCTGTGGCCTGAGCCTGAGCCGGGCCCTAGCCGAGCCCCAGCCGCCATGTAGGGCCCGGCTCAACATTTTGATCAGCCCTGGCCGGGGCTATCTGAGCCGTGGCCGGGGCTTTTGAGCCGGGCCCCAGCCGGCACATCACTACTAGCATGAATCATGATATCATTGGACATTTGTCCCTTCAGTGACCAGGCTGACAACAAATAGAGCATTTCACTACTTTTTGGCATTTGACTGGGCAGTCATAGTCATCCTCATCATCATCACTATTCACATCAAGCTCAGCTTGCTAACCCTTCAATGGTGACATTGAATTATGGGGGATGGTATGTATCCAATGGTATGGTATATAGCTAGCTGTCACCATATTCAGTTACAGTGAACATCCCTAGCATAGCTTACCACTGATTAACAGTTGCTTTCCAAAACTGTTACACACAAATTGCAACCTGTGTCTGAGTAATATTGAAGCTCATACATGCCCAATAGTCATGTTTTTAGACTTTGACTACTTTATGAAAGCATTTTTCATCATTTAATGTACATCTTGGTCAAAATTGGCTGTTTCTGCTTGATGGACGTACTTTTCACACATATTTTATACTTTGTGTGTGTACATAAGCATGATCATTACTTCTCTTGTGTACTTGGTGTTCACCTTGTGTGATTAGTTTCGACAGATCTCTCAGTACTGCTTGAGTTTACCAGTGGTTACATCAGCAAAACCTGGATGGTTGATAAGAAATCTTAATACATTCTGGAGCAAGGGTACCCTCTCCAGAGAGCTCCAGAGAGCTCAGAGCACTCAGAGCCATTCAATCGCTTTTGGACAGGTTTGACAGCTGTCAAAAAGCCATCAAAAAGCAATTGAATGACTCTGAGTGCTCTGAGCTCTCTGGAGCACTCTGGAGAGGGTACCCTTGCTCCAGAATGTATTAAGATGTCTTATCAACCATCCACGTTTTGCTGATGTAGTCCTGCTTCTAACTACTTAAAAGTGTACTTCTGAGTACTTCTGAGTATTTCTGAGTACTTCTGAGTACTTCTGAGTACTTCTGAGTATTTCTGAGTACTTCTGAGTACTTCTGAGTATTTCTGAGTACTTCTGAGTACTTCTGAGTTCTTCTGAGTTCTTCTGAGTTCTTCTAAGGCACTATTGGTCCTTTCGAAGCCAAAGGTCTTGGGAAGGCCATGAGAACTTGGCCAAAATGTTGCTGCAAGATCAAAGTTGCAGCAAGATTTTGGTAAAGTTCACACACTACTACTAATAGTAGTAGTAATAGCAATACCACAATGGCTCAAGTGGCTTGAGTCTAAGGCCAACTGCTCCCTTGTGGGACCCTGCAATAGGGCGGCCACTTGTTTAAGTACCATAAGTGCCTGTGACATCACTGAACATTAATGAGTATCAGTCGAGCTTTTAAAAAATCTAATAAGATTCACCGGTACTCACCGGAACTCAGAAGTAGATGAATACATAACTGGGTATTAGCAGTACGCACAAATGTATTTCTAAGTATGTCATCAACTCCTAGTTGACACAAAGTAAGCATACAAAGTACATTTAATGATGTTTAAGTAGGTTACACTCCCACCCGGCCTCTTTTTCCAATGAAAAATACTGTCATGCTACTTACTTATCAATATCTTTGGTACATATACCTACTGTATGTTGCACATCATTGTGCAGAATTTGTCACAGATAAATCCGAGAATATCATTAAATGTTGCACACTATTATGCAGATTGATCCCAGTTTATCATTGAATCTGCGTTCAATTCTGCATTGTATATCATAAGAATAAATGCTACGGGTGCAAGATCCAGTTACATTCAGCTTGTACCTAAGAACCATCACTATATGCACGTAAATATGACTGTCAATGCAGAACTGTACTGTAATATGAAGAAATATTGTCTCTCTCTCAGTACTTGAATACAGGTACCCAATGATAACACAGATACTGTATTGTCCTGGACATGATCATCAGTCATAATATGGGTGGAATGATGCCGAATTTCCATTCTGATATAGACAATATACAACCCGTGGCCATACCATCTTGGTCTTTGAGTTTAAAGCATATATATGTTATTGCCTCAGGTTTCTGTACCTGCATATGGACAATTCAGAGTCCTACTTGCAATGCTTGAACTAAATCTAAATATTTCAATGTTACCCTCAGCTCCACTGATGTCCCATTCACTCCCATATGCATAGATGCATTCTAACACTCTGCACACAACCCTTGGACCTTAAAGGATTAATTCTTTACATGCATACATGGAGGTTTTGATCTCGTTTTGGATTAACTACCCTTTATTGACCCTTTACTTATAAGACTGTCCAACTTGTGGCTTAAGCCATCAAATCAACACCGTTTGGGATTCTTAAGCTTGATTCCTAACAATAAGCCCCTCCCAAAATACTTATATATCCAATTTGGAACAGCTCAATACAATGAAGCCAGGAGCTACATAAGTGTATAGCAACAGGTTACCTGGATGGTATACTTATTGAAACTTAATACAGGTTTCTCCAACATCAGCAAAACCTGGGTGTACTGGACAGCACTGGATAGCACTGCCAGCACTCATAGCACCCATAGCACCCATAGCAAGGTCCCCATCTATCCAGAGCTATGGATTGCTATGGATTCACCAAAATGTCGAGACTTGATGTCAGTTGTCATTCCATTCAATACTAAATATATTAATTGTTTGAATTGTTTGGAGAATCATAAAATTGAACCACTGCAAAATAAAATCATTTACTGTATGTCTTCATGTTCATAGTAGTACTAGGACAATGATAATGTATTGAAACTATGTAGTTATTAGTCATATAATGAGACCATACTACTTTGTAAGTGGTAACCCTTCCGAGTCTATGCACACAGTAAAGAAAGACTTCGAAACTGAAGAATTCAATGAGACGTACTGTGAATACTATCCATTGAGCTTAGGTGACTGAGGATTGAGAAGGAGTTGAAGTTCCAATGCAGATGATTCCACATTTCTTATATACTGTTGGCAGGAGAGAATGACAAGTGTCGAGCAGCTGTCAGATGGCTGTCAAGCGGCGATACAAGTCAGTGATCCCACAGAACCTCATAGCAGGCCATTATCCAGGTTTTGCTGATGAAACTCATTATTCATCACCTGGTTGCAACCTGCTGAAGTTGGATTTTCATTGAATTCCTGGTGCTTAGGCTGTGTAAGGACCTGGAATGAGCACACACTGTCATACACTACATTATATGTGTGTTATATTGCTCCAAACTTGCGAGATATAAACCAACTTGTTATTAACTTGAGCCATCGAAAATTTCAAACTCTGCTAACTTGCGCTAACTTGGCCAAAGTTTGCCATTATAAATACATTTCAAACAATGGTAAATTTATCATTTCCGCTGCATATATGCAGTAGATCACCCCAGAATGACTTTATAAAGTCTTCCATAGATGTTCTTCACTGTTTCCATGAGCGCTACATATGTGTATTGACAGTATTGCCCAATATAATTGCGCGATATTTATGAGTATTGAAGTACAGTGTGCATGGCTATTTCCTTGGTGGAGTGTTCTGTTTCCTACTGCATGCCTACACATTCATTCAGAACTGGATAAAACCTGTAAATACCTCTGTATGCACCGATTACATGCATATAGTCTATCAATACAATGACGGCATCAGCAAAAACTGTATTTTGCATTTTAATTCCCACAGCAATACTTAAAATTCCCAGCACTCCCAGAGCTCCCAGCACTGGCCAGCACTTGCCAGTGCTGTCAGAGATATAAAATCATACGACATCTCTTTTTTATTTCCAAATAAGGTAATTTTGCAGCCTCTGGGAGCTTCTGGAAGCCCCCTCCTGCATCGGCCGGACCATCTGAGTGCTGGGACACTGGAGCACTGGGAACTCTGGACAGTTTGCTCAAGCACTGCCCATGTCATACAGGTTTTGCTGATGTCACAACAGTGGTGAGCAACCTTGTAACACAACTCTCATACTTGTGTAGTGATGTTAATGAGACTTAAACACTTATATTAGCTCTGTAGAGCATCAGAAATGCTTTTATAATAGTCAAGTTAGAACAGTTAAAACAAGTTAGACAAGTTAACTTGGTTGACCAAGTTAACTATCAATTCACAAGTTAGCGGAGTTTGAAAATCCAAGTTAGTTTGGTAGGGCCCCTTTTCACTGACCTTAAGTATCCAGACAATGCTGATACAACTTCCCTTGCATTGGTGACCCTCAACACTTCACCTGAGGAAAGGCAGGTTGCAATGAACACTATCTTGTCCCACTTGACTATAGATGGACTGCCACTGGTAAACATTCTCCTGGTGGCAGAGATGCATGTTAACCATAGTCAACCCCTTGTCTCAGGCATATTTTGACCATACGTGCCCTCGTTTCTGCCCACTCGTCTGTGCCAATGTCCTTTGGCTATTCTACCTGAACGACCAAGGCTACAAGATGACATCCACCTTGGAGCTCCTCTGCCACATATTATGCACCTGCGTGTATGAGTTCAACACTCACTATTGCTATAGCTCAGACTGGCTTTTCTACTATCTCAGAGACCTCTGTGGAAGATGCAGCAACCCCGAGTTGAGTGAGCTACGGCACCTGCTTGAGATGCGTCAATGAGGCTTTTGGCTGCTCAATCCCTTGGTCTTGAGAATAAGAGGGATCTTAAGACTCTACTCGATTTACAGCAGGCAAATGGAGGTTGGGAGTTAGCTTGGCTATTTAGGTATGGAGGTGTGGATGTTAAGATTGGAAGCCGGAGTGTGGTCACAGCAATGGCTATCAAGGGCATTATTGACGGATAATTCTATTAAACAGCCCTGTTGATTGAAAACAACCCCAAAACAACCCTTCCGCAATGGCCGTAGTGCCAGCTGTCACACCAGAGTCCTAACAGGTCACAAATTCATTGAAATTGAGAAAAGTCAGTCATGAATAATGTACTGGCTGAGCAGAGCAATAAAGAAGCTACTGGCATAGAAGTGTGAGAATTACTGAGGATGTTACATGTAGAATGAATCTCCAACAATTACATGGCAAGACAAATAGTGACCAAAATAAGAGTTTCTTGATGCCTGGTGGGTTAAACAAGGTAAGAGCTGGAGGTATAAGGAAAGTAGCAAGCTAGGAAGTGATTTGAGAAGGTAAAGAAACTCTGAAGAGCAAGATACGCAACCACCAGGGCAGCTTTTCTCAAGAAAGTCGCTTTTTTCTTAAGTAATTCTTGAGAATTTACTCAGGATTAAATTTAAGAAAAACAACTTTAAATAGTAAGTACAAGTACTCAAGCTTTACTTAAGTAATTATTGTAAGTACAAGTACACCAACTTTATAAGTAATCCTTAGGAATATACTTAGCTAAGTACAAACTAAGTAAGCATGTAGTGAGTAGAATCCTGAGGAAACTACATACTAAGTAAAGCAGTCTCAAGTATTTACTTATACTTACTTTGCTCAGAGCAAACACTGTACTTAAACTAAGTAAAGCTCAATCACTGAAAGTAATAGAGAACATACTTGAGTGAACAAACTTCTTGCTAAGGACGACTAAGAAGAACTACTAAGTAAATACTCAAGTAGCCAGCAACATCATGTTACGCACCTTTTCTTCTTCGGAACTGGATGCGAGTACATTCCACCTAAGTCAGAACCGAACTCCTGCAAATCTATGAGAAATAACTCAAACCAAAATGTAAGCCACATACCAAATCTGCTTGTATGATATCTAAATCACTCATCCACTCGAGTTGATCTTGTTGGAAGTCGGTGATCAGTGGTGCAAGATTCTCATTCAGCTGAAAGAACCCTGGATGCACCACTTTGGAGAATTGCGCCAGTGCAAGACATTTCAAGTCATCAAAGATAGCAGCTTGCCGCAGCCCTCGCGCTTGTAGAGCAAAAGTCTCTGAGGTAGTTAGAACACCCCGGTCAATGCTGATGTTGTTTGCGGCAGATGTTCAGATGCGGGACATTGACTGGCAGTAGAGTATATATCGTTGGAACTCCACATGTCTCTGTTCAAAAGTTTCAAGCCACCAATACATGTTGGCTTCGCTGCGATACCATGAGATTGCATTGCCTAGAATATAAAGTATTAGTTGACATCTCATCCAACGCGCAGGCAAAGCCACCTTCAGTTTCCCAACTCTCTGTATTCTGTAGGTCTGAGGCTCCCCGCTTGCCCAGAGACCATAGCGTGCCTGACTTGTCCTCGTTTACTGAGAAGATCCAGTCAGTTTCAAAGCGTGAAATACTCAAACTACACAGTACTAGATGTGACATTTATAGACTGTTTTCCATCTTGTGTTGAGCTTTTGGGTGTCACAGCACCCGTTCGAGGTTCTGAGAAAAAAAGATAAGCTTTTACTCCCTGCGGAATACATCAGGCTTACGTTGACATTTTGTGAAGTGAGTCGCTGTCTTGAGCTCGATGTTCTCTGAGTTAACCCCAACACCTACAGGAAGATCCTCCCCCAATTCCGTCTCCACTAGCCTCTTGTGTGCTTCGCCGACAGTCCATAGAATTCCCTCAGCGTCGTTTTGAGTCCCCTATGCGCCGCTTATGGTTGACATCTTTCTTGAAGGTATCGGAAGCGGATAGGCGTGGATATAGAGCTGACGAGTTGTCCAGAACCTGGAGTGAAATGAGCGCTTGGTGGAACTTGTTGTACGCAGCTATTTCTACATCGCGTGTAACAATCGTTTTCAGAATCGATTTTCCTGAGCGAGTCCGAAGCTTCTCCGTATCTACATTCCTGTCCTTGAACATGAGAAGGGAGAGAAGTCGGTTGACAGTGTGTTTGAGACTTGTAATTGTGCTGTTGATTTGTGCCTCGCGTAAGCGAGCTTCCTGCTCAGCCAGCGCTGAGAGACCATACTTTTGTCGCTCATCGACAGATAGGTCTGAAGGGAGTCCCAAGCAAAAGTACTCCGAACCTCCCTCTAAGCAGTGCGCGAGCAGCTCAGGTGGCAATTCCGCCATCACGACAGCCTGGTGCATGCGGAACTCCTCGAGTACCTCCGTCAGGCGTTCGCGAAGTTCTTCAATATGTAGCTCATCGCGTTCTGAGTAGAAGTGCTGTAGACCGGCCAGAGATTCGTTGATATCTGAACTGTCACCTACAGTCAGTTATCAAAGCACTTCGCAATAACATCAAGACTCACCGTATATTCTCCGCTTCGACGGCCTTGGACCAGAATGCTTCAAGCGTGACGCTCATCTCGCTCTCGCCCAAAAACGCATTGGCCGGAACACAAGCTTCCTCCCGCGATAAGCTGACCAATAGCTGCCGCACCGTTGGAATTCGTGTGTGATGGCGATGATACACACTACTCCATGACTTGGGACGCTTGGGGTCTTGCGTTGGGCGACGCGGAACACGAGACCAGCCAGGGACCTCGTCTTTGTGGGCACGACTGAGCAATTCGAGCTCATCTCGGGCTTCTTGATACATGATCCGTGCCTCTAGCAGCTGTCGCGCTAAATTATAATCTACATGCTGGTTTGAATTTGGTGTAGGCATGAAGATGAGACTGATGAACTCACAGCTATTGATTAATTTCTTGTGATTCCAGTCGTTAATGTGTGCAATAATAGTGTCTTCACGATTTGCATCGTTCATCTGTCGCGTGTAGCCCCCAACTTGATTGAATTCGACCCATGGCTGCTCAATGCTTTCGCCGTGGGCATTAGCATTACACCAATGGTAAGGAACGTTATACTGTTCCCGACAGTCCTCCTCGTTGTGTTTGGCCATATGCACAACAGGAACACCACGTTCAACTTGACGTATGAAGTTGCGATGTGAACTGAGGTAAGGGAATCGTGCAAAACGAATCCAAACATTTGGCGCAAGGTCGCATTGTGCATCGTACGTGTGCTTGTGGCGGACCAGATGTCGATTCCCGGTTTCGATGTCATCGCCAAAGCCATAGAGGGTGTACGCATGAGAGAACGATGCATCCACGTTTGCTTGGCTTGAAGACTAGTCAGTACTTGGACGAAAGAGAAGATTCTCTACTCACTTCTCGGCACCGTACATGTCAGTTCCTGCCAGAATAAAAACATGGCTACAGGCTGTGCTAACCAGACCAACTTTCTTCTTGGGTACTGCAGTTTGTGTCGCCTGCTTGAGTTGTCGATTAATGACCTTGATGTGACCGCATTCTGAAGATGTCGACTGAAGAGCTAGCTGAGTAATTCTGACCACGAGAAAAGCTCTGAATACTCACAACATAGGGTGATTTCTTTGCGCTTGCAAGAAATTCTTTGTAAGGACGTACTGGAGGAAAGTACGAGTTGCCTCGAAACAGTGACTTGTCATCAATTCCGCTATTCTTATGGAACTGGCTGAGCTTGCAATTACCATCGCTTGCGGTGTACATCATGATCAAATGACTAGACAGCGTTGGTCAGTGACACAAAGAACCACAATGTACAGGAATAGCGTACCGAAGGTGCAAAGGAGTATTCGCCCAATCGCCCACCATATTGGTGGCTGGATCAGGACATATAGGGCAATATACAACTGACGCATTCGCTGGACGATGAGGAAGGTATCGCTGGTTGATATTGTAAAGCCCTCCAAGGCGTATTTTTGCCTTGAAGTATCTCCAAGCGCGCGCTGCAAGCATGAAGGGCTGGTAAGGATCCTTGAGACAGGATGGTTAGTACATTAGCCCTGTTAAGAACGGGACATACTCACGTTGACTTGGTCCGTGTGAACGTTATCCGTTAAACGGCGGAGGCTCAGAAAGTAATCGTAAGCAGCAATCTTTCCTTGCAGACTGTGAATATCGTATTCTCGCATCACAGAAAAGGTGAACGCAGTCTCGGGCTCTACTAAGGAAGCTGGGAAAAGACGAGCCCGCATAAGCTGCTCGACGCGAGAACCTCGACCACAGTTGCAGAAGGAGAGACGAGTGCCATGGACTCCATTAGAGTGTGTAACTGTGAATTTCACTGGCTTAGGCTGGTCGAGTGTTGGACAGGGTTTGCCATAATGTCCAAGTTGGACGGCATAGTTCTCGCGTAGAGTGCTGATATCGCTCCGAACAAAAAATGAACCATTCCAGACACGAGCCCAATGCCAAGGATTTTTGAGATGATTGTTGATCCAACAATCCTGGCAGGACAGTTCGTACTCCTGGCAATCCTGGCATTGCACGATTCTGACACCTTTCCCGCACAAACAAGGTGTTTTGAGCTCGGGATCATAATCATGAGCGATAAAAAGCATGATCAACAGAGAGGCGCAGTCAAGAAAGTCCTGCGAAGGGGCTTTGTGAGGTCGTTTCGATTTTTTCTGATCACCCGGAACGTCCTGCTGGGCATGTGCGGTCTGGGCATCTGCAGTGAGGTTTTCAGAATTGACGGCCTTGGCTGGTCCAGGTTCGGAGAGAACAGTAGTAAGAGGTTTCGGAGTCTCGGAGGTTGTCGCAAACACCGTTCGCATGCTAGATGAATCGTTGCCAATGACTTCAATGCGGTCATTATCAACACGCAAGCGCTTGACTGGCGCGCCATCATTGGCAGGACTGGAGAGTTTAGAGAGCGCTGCGCCTCGCTTGAGACCGCTGGGCATGATGCAGCGACAAGCAAGGGCTGAAGGGGAGAGGTGCAGAGTGTGATCAAGCTGGATACATTGTTTTATTGAAAGATTTGCAGCAACAATAAGAATAAATCAGATAACAACAGCAATGATATACGCACCGGTTTTAGATTGGAGCCAAGGGATACCATTGTCCATAGTTTAACGTCATTTCGGACGATCTCATTAATAAATCATTCTCCATATGGCGGTCAAAGCAGTTCGTGCGTTGATCGCTATAAATTGAAGTACTATAAAATACATATAATACATATAATACATATAAGCTAACGGTCATTAATTATTCAAAAAATGTACAGCTCGCTGTAGTACAATTAAGATCAAGAAATACAAAGTGCGGCAATACTTGTAGTCCGAAACCAAAAAAAATAAATACAAGAATTGTTTTGTCAAATACAATCTATCGCAAGTGAAGGTATGACTATACGTTTGTTGGTCACTTTTGTTGCCGTACTCTTCTATTTTCCTTCAGAACTTGCCCATGTTCATTCACCGTATACCCATTGAGAGGTGCTTGCTGCTCATGCCTCAACCGACACATCATCTCATTTGCTTTATCGACAGTCGAGAGAGCTTCATGAACTAGCACCAGATGATCCCTAGTGGTTGTGATGAATGGTTCGTTGACGAGCACCTCTATATGATCCATTCCCTTCACTGGAAGTGTCCAGCTTACGACTTGTAATAACCAACGGTCTTCCTTCTCGACTGAAGTAGACTTTGTGAATCGCACACGCCGGGCCAGCTTACCCGTATGTGGTTCCAGATTGCATATTATATACAACCCATTAGCTGTTGGACTCCTTTTAATATTGAAACTCCATGGATTTTTGGCTATAACACCAGGGTGAATGTCCTCGAATTCATGCCTCTGGTTATAACTTCCGGTACGAGTTTTGTGATTTTGAAGAGTGATTGCACCGGTGGCAAGGTGGTTCACTGAAACACGTAGATCGCCAATGCCATCCGCACGAGCAACGTCGATTTCTCGGTTCCCAATAGTCTTCCATATGCGACGATCCAACACCCAAAAGTTGGCCGGTACCTCAGGCGGAGGTGAACTACCATCCCAGGTGGCCTCAAAGCAGAAATATGGCGATGGAGGTGGCATAGGACAGGGAGAGTTGGTGGGTGTCTCTGGAATCTGTATTGCTGTACGTCCCCATCTCTGGATCTCTTCGGGTGAGTACTCGGGTCGGTATCCCATTTTAAAAGTGTAATAGGATTTCAAGCCTTTGTCACCTATGCCAAACTCGTGGAGAAATCGCATGGGCCAGGTGCTGCAGCAGCGGACGTAGTGGTAATCGACCCACGCTATGCGTTTTTCGCCGACCATGTCACCATCATGAAAACGAATCTGCACTGAGATACCGCTGACTGTGTCGTGATCCAAAATAGGGTCAGCTCTGGCATCCACCACCTCTCCCTCACGATCCTTGTATAAACCTTTCTTGATAACTTTCACTCTGAGTCGTTTCCAAGGCGAATTACCAGAATAAGGAGTGAATTCATGGAGAAGTCCATGATTGTCTGCGCGGCGAACATTGTCGTAATTGCACCAATCAAAAAGCTGATCTCCAGAACAGTTCCAGTGAACGAGCACAAAGTAATTTGCACTGTCCTCGACATCCCGCGCAATATCAACGACCTCGCCTCTCCATCCCGAACGATCCTCCCTTTCACTCGAGCGAACATACACCCTCACGCCAAGCCATGGAAGACGCCCAGATTTCCTGAAGGGGTTTCGCGCAAAGTACTCTTCTGGAGGAAGATTCTGGAGGTTTTGGGTGTTGTTTTGCGAAACTTGCCAATGACTACGTTCAACCACTGAAAGGTCGCGGATGTCACAAGACGTTGTGTGTGAGGGAATGAGAGAGTCGCAAGCAAAGGCCGGATGGGGAGAGTTGCCTGAAGAGAGAGTTAAGGTAAACGACATGTCGACGACGCTGTTGGGATTGAGGCTGACGATGAGTGAAAGTGCTTGGATCCAAACACTAACGCTAGGCCCGTGTAAGGGATGCATAAATAAACACGATATAAGCCCCTCGTTGTTTGCCAACTCCAGTCGTCTCTCCTCGACAGACAACACGCCAGATTCTCCCCGTTGAATCCACTGGATTTCTCTGAGTTCGCGAACCCCTGGACCCAATCTCACTGTCTGGCCTACAACCAGCTTTTTCACCAAGTGGCGGTATGCCACTGAACGAACATCTACCACTTCCCCCTTCTCCTTGAAGGCAACCTCGCACATCAAATCACCCACTTTTTGGATTACTCCTTCCGCGCCATCCGTAAGTCTCCCCAGATCTTCCTCCCAGTGCATACCAGGTAATGCTGCTGGAATGCGAGAGTGCCTCAAGATTACGGTCTCCTTCTCCTGAAATATCCAGGAAGTGAGAGGAGGGACTCTGCCGAGACAGTCACCTTCTGCGATGGCCGTGAAGACCGCGAATTCATCATCTGCCACTCGGAGTGCCAAGTCCAGGGCCTCGAGTTTAACTTTGAGCAAGACAAAGCCTCCCCGTACTGTCTGCACATCGAGCTATTTTAATACTAGCGACAAGTTGTTAGCCAGCCAAATATGCCCAGGGAACCCTAACCATAGTATGATAAGATGGGACCATATCTCGGGAACCAGGGGCCATGGGAAAAAATGGAAATGGCTACACCCCTTTATTTTTCTCCCTCTTTCCAGTGGTGCCTCCGCTTAATCCTAATCTAAAATTAGGATTATGACCAAATATAGTAATAAGCACTGTTTTGGTCAGGTCTCGTTAGGGTAAGCACTTTGTGCTTACCCTAACATAGAGAGCTGATCAAAACAGAGCCAAACAAACAGTGAACATAGGTTAGGGTTAGGGTGGTTAGGGTTTAGGGGTTGAGGGTAATAATGGGGGTGTGGGGGCTTGCCCCACTGTTAAAATATTAATCAGAGTTAGGGTTAGGATGCGAGGTAGGGCTAGGGTTGGGTGCAGGTGACCTACACGAGCATGGGAAAAGTGTCCGTTTTTTCCCACAGGCTCTTGTTCTCTCTGTATCAAATCTGCCTCCAACAATCGATAGCGCTTCCTACAGTATTTCTTGATGGTCGCACTCCCATGCATTAGAACATGTTTGTTTTACACAAACTGCTGTAACAGGGACTTTGTCGGAGGCAATAAAAGATGCCCAGGCGATGGGAGGTGAAAGGCTGAAGTCGATTGGAAGAGGAGCTTTGGGAGGACGAGCCTGTGATAGGCCAGGAAGCTGGATGCGAGGTACGACTGTCAATAGGGTGTGTGTGGAAGTATCAATTTCTTTGAAATCGTCGTTCACAATGAATCCCAAATCTCCTCGGTACCGACCCGACTTGATTTTGGCCCAGGTGCCCGCCCGAAACGTCATTTGAGGAACTGTGGGCAAAGCATCGTTCGCATTCAGAATGTTTGCTTCAGTCGCAATTTCTATAGCATTGTCATCAAAAGAAACGTTCTCAACGCGCATGTGTATGGGCATGGCTAGATCATGCGCTTTCAACACTGGCGGTGGCTGTCGTTTGACTTTTTGATTCCGCTGGGACCATGCGTTTTCATTGGGGAAGCTGGTTTTGAAGAGGTGTCGATAGAGAAGGCCTGGTACAGTTCGCAAATAGCCAGCAAGCTTCGTATGCTTGGGCAACATGCTATACGCTTGGATGTAGATGCGTCCCGGATATCGAGATTTGAATACACAACGGAGGACACTGGCATGAACTCTACCAGCCTCAATATCAGCCGATATCTTGTCGAATGTGTCGAGCTCGCTGCCTCGCTTCATTAATAAGAGTCAGAACGAAGAAAAGAATAACTACACAAACGCAACCTACCCGACATGCTACACTGAAAACCTGGTAATCCGGGGGGTTGACAGCAGGATTCGAGTCCCCTGTTACCCATCGTGCAAGGAGTTGCTGCTCCCGTAGCTGTGCCTCTAGACGTGCTGAGCGCCTCCGTGCTTCTTCGGATTGGCCTTCCTCCACGGTTACATTGGCAGACGGAGACTGAATCTCCACATCCGCATCCTTTGCTAGAGCCAACCTGTCCTCGACTTCCTTGTCGATCGCGCTTTTCGTTTCCTCAAACTGATCGGGATCCAAGTCGTTTATTTTGTTGAGCATGGCCCATATATCCTTCTCGGGCTCGCCGCCAAAGAGCTTCTGGACCTGTTCTCGTGCCTTGGGGAGCGACAGCTCGGGGTCTGTCAGCATCCTCTTCACGATTGTCCACCCTTGGATTATCCGGGGATCACTTTAAATCAAAATTATTAGAAAACCTAAACTTGAATTAACGATATAGTGCGACCTACAAGCTGGAGACTTGAGGTGTATGACGTTGCTCGTCAATGCTCATATCGTTAGAAGGTGAAGGAGAACTATCACTGGGAGATTGACGGTCCACTATCATATCGTTAGGTAACACGGGTGACGTTGAACGAGCTCGGGAAGCAGGAGGAGAGCGAGGACGTGGAGTTGGAGCGCTAGTGAGCGTGGGAGCTCCGCCAGTCCATTCCTCATCGATCGGAGCTGCTGGAGCGGTGGAAATGGAAGAGGAGTGTGCAGGAACCGACTGTTGAGGTGTAGGATTGGCGCCGGAGGCTGCTGGAGCGGAACGTCGGTTCGCAATCATTTCAGCGACTACTTCTTGATCAACAGCAGCTATGATAGGTTCGGAAGCATCATAGATGCGTGTTTGCCGCTGTAACTCATTTTCCCCAGGAATCTCTGGAAGGTAAATGACATAAGTTCCCTTCGCCGTCTGCACTTTTTCCCGGAATGTGTTGGGCGGTGGAGATGGGGATTTTGCTCGAGCGCGTTTACGAGGAAGAGATGGCACAGCTGGAGGATCCGCTTTTCGTTTACCGCTCTTCCGTGACGGTCTTTCGACATTTCCGTCATGCATTCTCTGGTCGTGCTCGACTGCAAACTTCTCCCAAGCATTTGCAACTAGTAGCACGCCGTCTACGTGATCGTGTCTCCGGAGAGGTACGCTTTCAGCGGCCTGGCGCGCGCGTTCAGCTGCGGTGGTTTCGTCGTCTGATTCGGATAATTCATCGTCAAGAGCGTCGGATTCTTCAGCTTCGATATCGACCAATATTGAGCGAGACAGCTTAGGAAGTATCGTGAGTAGGTAAAACAGATATACAGATGTGAACAAACATACCGCGGAATGCTCGACATCTTGAGTCCGAGAAGACGAGCTGCTTGCCATCGAGGTCGTGGAACTGGATCTAATCGGAGTTTTTGATTAGCCTGGTACACGGAGAACAAGTCCATCCATCCGACGTAGTGTCTCCCCGTATTTTTCACTTTTTTCAGCGTGTTTTAACACATTTTTGGGCCTTAAGCCCTTCCAATCATTCAGACAGTGTCAAAAATCATTTTAACTAATAATACGCTACTGCAAACAAAGGGGGGAAAGTACTTACATTGGCGACGTTGAAGTTCGGGAAAGAAAAATGAAAAAGTGTGACATAACGCGGGGAGTGACTGATAGCGCTGGCAGCCGAGGAGTTGGATGCGCCATCGAACCACGGGGTCGATGGCGCATCCAACTCCTCGGCTGCCAGCGCTATCAGTCACTCCCCAGCATTACGTCACCCTATTTGCTGCTCTCTCCCGAACTTCGACATCGCTCCCTCCAGCCGCCCACTCACTGGCGCTGTCGCTTCCAGGTACCCAGCGGCCATATGGCTGGAACGCGAAACCTACCATTTCTACACACCTATCGACGTCCACTCACACGAAGCTCTCCTGCTGAAAAGATACTTCGGTCGGCTTTGATTCGGGATGAACAACACTTTACCGATCCTACTCTGCCTTCATCAAGAAACCACCGTCGCCGACATTGACCTGCAACCCAACCCCTCCCTCACATTGCCCCGCTAAAACCTCATGAGCAGGTACTGCGTGCGAGGCTAGAGAGGGTGCCCAAGCATTAACGAGAGACAGGGCCAGGGTAAAAAACATTCGATTACTACTCCCGGTTCCTTTCCTCGCTCCCCAGGGGCTGACTATACACGCAGCAGCTGTGCTAGGAATAGCGTTCATACGGGTGCTTCGGTAAGCTACTAATTTTTGGTCGATTACTGCATATTATTTCCTCACAGATCGCTACGCACCGGGGCAGTAGGGTCACCACCGATCTTTGGCGAAACAGAGGTCGGATTCTATGGTCGAATGCTTATGCGTAGGGTGTGTTTCACCAAGGGTTATGGGCCGCCATCCGTGAGCTTTCCGCTTGCTTTGGTGCAATCCAATATGCTTTGTTACCTTGTATATCATACTAGCGACTATAGAATAGTCGTTATTGTAGTAACATCTGTTAGCTCACTGTACTTACTGAGCTGAAATTCCATCATTTGAGAAATTAGAAACAAAGTACTTGAACGAAACAAACATACGAAACAGGAATGTCAAAGCTGCCGCACTCATGCCCTTTTAGGAAGATTATGAGGTGTGGTCCGCAACGACCTTAAACTAGGGAACAATAGAGGCTTAGCAGGATAATCGAGGACAATGTATTCTGATAGGTGGCCCAAATGCGGTAGGTTTCTGCACTTTGAGATATTCAATTAACTAATCACACTGTCCATCTACCTCTCACATCATGCCCAAAACCATCAGTCCAAGAACGCCAGCTTCGCGCTTGAATCCTGTTCTTAACGTCGCCACAAAGGTGTCCCAGCGCAAAGCCAACAGTGCTAGGATTAGGGAGCTCTTGCACGAAAATCCGCCGTGCTGCTGGACTGCCCATGTCTTTCCGCCGTCTCGTTGTCAATCCCGGAGAGTATTGTGCGAACAAGCAGGATATATTCATAGGGGACAGCGATAATGTCAACAGCTCAAATCACCCGCGCTTTAGTGAACTTGGTCAACTGTACCGCAAGGTGTGTGTTGATAAAACTTCTTATTTAAGCATACATTTAATGCTCTTTGCCAGGTATATTGCTCTAACTCTACCCAGTTTATACGACTCGCATGGGATACCAAGCAGATTCCCCGGCATTTTCTTGAATCGAATAAGGAACTGATGAGCCTCCTCATCGCTCGCGAAATGCTTAGACCCATTCCGAGGACGAGATCAAGTCCGAAAGGCAATGCGACTTCCTCATCGAGTACATCTACCCATTCCAAACAGATATCTTCGGATTCGACAACAATGGAAATTTCAGATGATGAGGATGACTCTGATATCGAAATCATTGACGTCGGGCCTGGTGTCTTCAACTATCCCAACTATCAGCGTATACTGGCAGAGCGGGTTACACTGAACTCTTCCCCTGCCACCTCACGCGCAGCATCTAAACGCATGGGAGACGCTGGCTCAAAGGCTCAGCGGGACAGAATTATTGCGAACGCAATGTCTAGTTCACCTGTCAGTAGTGATAAGGATGAAGTCGAGCAATTAATTAGATCCAAGGCTGATGCCCGCACGCCGGTAATTTTGTATGTCTTCACCAAGGTAAACCATTTTGAAGATAATAATATTTTCTGCTCCACTGACGCGCTTTCCAGATCAACAGCGACGTCCAGAGCATCCACCCAATTGAAGTCAAGCTGCCTGTAGCCTCTGGATCACTCATAACGTTGGAGCGTTTGGTGAAACAATTGGGTCCACTGGGGTTAAAATCGACCTCTTCTATCAATCGATACATCGCGCCTACAGGTACATGGAGGCTGATCCGATGGAACACCCCATTTATGGTGAGGACTAATGCAATCATTGCTTTGAAGCTATCAAATGTTACGGTGAAGGATTGGAAGATTCACGCGCCTCATATCTTTGATAATTGATCCTTAAATATGTACTGTATCTGTTCTATGAATTACCATTTCATAAACCATTCAATCACTATCTTAATCAAATGGCGTGTTTAAAGAATTTCAGTGTGAGCACCTTTTTGAGCCAAAAATGTACTGCTTTGATCTTAGATGACCGTGATCCGTGGTCTGAGACAACCTTAAACTACCCCATTGTGTGGCCCTATTGCGATCATTGTACATCGAATCTAGCAAAATCTAACAATCGGAAAAGAGATAGCCTAGGTAATTCATTGTTCGTCCAATCATCTCATTTTCTAATTATCCAATGACCAATCTGTTTGTGGCCAAGTCTACCACCACATTCAACCTTCTTACTCTAGCTCCACCATCTTCTCTGCGACTCATTCACAGTGCCTACGCTTACAATTGCAATGAAAAAAACAACAACTACTGGCGATACTTCTGCCAACATGGATTTGACGAATGTTATTGAAGTAACTGCAACAACGACACAACCCACACAGCAGGAGAGTTCAGGTGAAACTGGTGCAGTGGAAAACGCAGGAAAAGCCTCAGTAAGTTGCTCCTATAATGCGTCAGAAGTTTCACATCTGATCATAGCCTGTCAGAGTAAAGGACGCTATAACTACTCTATGACTCAGAAGCAATTTTTACAAGGGCTCATCTCTGAGTACAAGGCCCACGGTCAAAAGCGGAAACTAGCTTTCGACGTGATCTATGCCAAACATCTGGTGAACCAACCATCCTTCACCACCCCACCATCGATGACAGCTGAAGATTGGAAGAAGGTGTGTATTTTGCTTCCTCGTTTTCAGTGCCACGCTCACTGTCCACTCAGAGTCTGCAGAAATGGTTCAATAATAATGCAAACAAAGACACGCAACCTCAGAAGAAGCAGGCGACGGATATCAGATCTCAGACCAAGGATGTCAAACCTCAAACAACCGATGCTAAACCTCACCAGAACATTGCTGAAGCACAGAAGAACCAGAGTCACTCTCCTGGTGACCTTCCTTCAGCGACTAATCTGCCAGCAGCTTTGTCCTGGGCAAAGCTTCGTGACCTCGCAAAGTTCTTCAACGAGCTAACTTCGGCTGATATGGAAGTGAAATCGGGGAGAGTGGCATTCGCTGGTAGCCGGGGCGTGAAGGAGGACGAGATTATTAAAGAGTGGAATGATTTGAGTGGTGATGAATGCAACAAGTGGGAAAAGCGTGCCGCTGCTGAGTGCAACACTGAAGGGTGAGCTCACTGTATCTTGTTGTGATTGGTGCCCTAACCACCTATAATTTGTAGCAATTGAGAGTGTTTCGTGTCCTCCTTATTGACATTACTCAAAGGGTGCCTACAGTTTGGACACATTGGACAGGGAGAGATCGTCACAGTTATTACTTTTGACAAAGGCTTTGGTCACGAAGGTCGAAAGGTCGCCAGTCATGGGTAAGTGTCTTCATGTTATATACATGTGTGAACACTACTGATGCAGGACACGGTTAGCATTTTTGCGAGTTTGGACACAAAGTGCCGCGCTACATTTCCGGAAGTTTTGAAAGACCATGAGGGACTGTACCGCGTACTTTCAGCTCACCTGCATGAGACCTTGAAAGAAGGAAGTCAGCTGATTTTCTTTTCTTTTTGCTCCTCGATGCTGACAATTGTTTTCGTAGTGATTAAGGATCTCAAGCTAATCACCGAAATACCTATTGATAGTGAAGGCCGCGCCCGGTTCCCCACAATATC